>JAPSES010000109.1:9008429-9034322 GCA_029822895.1 Maxillicosta whitleyi | reverse complement strand
ACACACACACACACACACACACACACACACACACACACACACACACACACACACACACACACACACACACACTTTTTGTAGGTGTGTTTTCACATATTCCTAACTTCTAGTCTTGACAAATAAATAAATAAATATATATATATGCTATACATGCTATATCTCTTAATATTATGATGCACTTTACACACTTTTTGAAAAAAGAAGTAAAAAGGTATTCAGTGATCCACAGGAAAAAAAAAACATATCATGTTAAATAAGTGAATGGGTGTCTTATACCTGCTTTACATGCATTTACAGTACATAAAATTGTTAGTGTTAAGGGGCTGCATTCTACTTTAACATCAATTGCTAAGTTTATTACTCTATAAAGCACTGGTATAAATATATTTTAATACTTAATTTTACATGAAGAGTATAAGCACAGTGTAAATACAGCTAAGCTAGGAACTACAACCCCTGCTGTGGTTACCCATAAACATAAAGAATAACAATATAAGAAAAATCTAATTATAATAAATAGACTCTATAAGTCATATGTAGTGCTGATTTCTGCATACATCTACATCATCTGCTCTAAATCTGCTACAGAAGAGGACTATAAAGTGTTGTTCCATTTTTCTTTTCAGGATTAATTTATTATTATATGTTACCTGAACTGGTAATTTGAGAGTAGGAGATGATGTAGGTGTAGACCACCATATGATCTAACTTTGTAAAAAACATGAACAGCAGCCAATGATGAGAGATAAATCATTTTTGATCTTGATTTTACATATAAAAAAAATCACAGTTTGGGATAAAGACAGTGAAGTAACAACAGTTTTTGTGTGAAATAACATAACAGACTACATATCTGTTCACACATGAGACTCATTATCAAAATAGCTGTTACTTTGGCATAGTTCACCTTGTTCTTCATGAGCAAAGTGAAAAATTATTAAGTGAAGTGAAAATCACTACAAGTTTAGTCATGCTGAGACCTGTAGAGACATCTTCAGGAGCATGTCCATGACTTTTGATTGTGTAGTCTCTGTAATAAGTATATTTCCACTTACTTTGATTTTACCATGAACTGAGACTTTCTAAAATTGGAATTTTATCAATGAAACATGTAAATGTGTAAATGACAGCATAATATCAAAAAGGAGCAGTTTTTTTTTTTTTTTCCCAAACATCTAGTACAACTAGAAGAAGCACCTCTCTATGTACTACTCTGAAGCAGCATCACCTATGGTTTAAAAAAGATACACACATAAATACTCGTCATGTTGCATGTTATTTTCCCCAATGCTCACACCTGTTATGTTCACAAAGGCAGAGTCTCTCCAGGTCTTGATTTCTGCAGTATCTCTGAAACGTCGTAACTTCCCCTCTTTTCATTCTCCATCTACTACAAAGGGACAGTGGGCAGCGGGCAGATCCATAATGCCTATTGCTCCATCACACATCGATCCATATGGGGCTCTATTCAACTGCATTGGCCACACAATTGATCCCGGAGTCTCTGCTGCGGTAAACATTTTACTCGGCTTGCCTCCATCCTGATCAATAGCCTTCTTTTAATAATGTATCTCATTGATTAGTTTGGCCCCTGAGTAAATTGATCAATTATTTTAATCTTTTTTTTTTTTTTTTGGTGTAGTGTCAAATGAGGGGCAAACTGTTACGGGTTAAATATTTGTCCTATTGCTTTCTGTGTAATAATGAACTGCCAAATAATTTACCCTTTGTAGTTATAGGCTGGTTAATTTCACTTAAATGTGATATTGGTACAAAACAAGCATTTCAGAACTAGAGTGCTTTGTATTTTATCGTATTGTTAATTCTAATTATAACAATAAAAAAATTTAATCTACTGATCTAAAATGTTTGATCATTTCTGATCCATAAAACTTATCAATACATGTAAATAATTGGGTAACTACATCTCTTCATATCATCTTTCCATCGTCATCAGCTATGATCCATTTGAATGTGAACGTTACAACATTGATTAATCAGTAAAACCCATGGAATTTAATAAATGACGGTGGATGGAGACACTTGGTTTGTGTTCAGTTAATAATATCTTTGCTAAAACAGTCACTTTTTCTTCAGTTTTCTGTTTCTGACATAAAAACCCCCCACTTTAACCTGAGATGTTATGAACATCTACATGATCAGTGAATTAAATATAGGAAAATACCAGATTTTCACTGAAAACAATGCAAAACAAAAAGGATAATATTATAAAAAATTATGACACAGTACTTAAGAAAGGTTAAATAGAAAGAAAAATATATATGGGGACATCCACAAGTGTAGCACTGGGTCTTTATAGGTTAATGCAAAGAAAATAAAACGGGCACCTTCATCTGAATCTTATTGTATGTGAGGTTGCTGTGTGTGGTTGACTGTGTGTTGATCAGGCTGTATCTCTTTCTACCTTTGTCCCTCCGACTTCAAGGGCACTGGTCATCAGCATTGGTGAGGTAAATGCACTCCACCCACCACATCTCATTACTAGTCTAATTATCTTGACAAGTCACCATTGCCTTGTGCGTGTGTGTGTGTGTGCATGCATGTGCATGCTTCTCCTTTCTACTGCAACAAACAAATCTCTCAAAGCACAAAGGAAAGTATAGACACACACACACATTCACCTGCACACATACTGTATTTATTCTTGGCACAGACACAAACATACACTGAATGCACAGACATAAAACAGTGAAGCAACGGATCAATAGCTAGCTTGTGTCCCTGACTTCATGGAAGGCAGCAGAAAAGGTATTTGAAATCCAAAGAGTTATCAGAAGAAGAAAAAAGCAAGGAGGTGAAGTCTTTGTAAGTGTGACCTTGGTGAAATGTATCTTGTGCAGTGGTACTTATACTAACTGATGGGCTAGCTAGGATTAGAACAACAGACAACCAGCCAATACTGGGCTATTATATCTTTATAAAGCTAATGGTTACAAGCATATATATGGATCCCTCACCTATTCTGTTTGATCTGACCATGATTCTATAACAACATGTTGTCTCTGCTTTCCCTCCATGTGCGTTTTGTAAAAGAAAATTCCTACGGTGATCCCTAGTTGATCAGGAGTATTGCATATATTCAAGGTTTTGCTGCCTTATTAGAGTCGTGTCTTCATAGCCATTCAGCATCACCTATCTGAGATGTTGTGACACAGTCCGTGTAACCCCCACACCCACCTTCCCCTTTTCATCCTCATTCCGTACAAGCCACACCAAAATGCTCTGATGATCACCTGTCATGGGTGTACAATGCTCTACTGCTGCTTGCTCACTCTTCCAGAACACAGGCATGAAGTGTATCAGAGTGTAGCACAAGTTTCCCTACATTACAACACTTGATTCTTTACAATACTGTCATGCGTCATCATGGTGGACTTTTTTTCTCACATCATATTAAATGCTCAACAGCTTGTACAGGTAACAAACACATGAACCCAGAGACAGGAAGGGGAGTCTGAATGTTACTAGAAATTGCATAATCTAACCAAAGATAGCACAAAATAAGTGGATGTACTGTAACATTTCTTATTTATTTGTGGAGGACTGGTTGCATTTTAGTCATCCCCATCTTGACTTGTTATACTAAGAAGTGACCATATTTTGACAAATGGGAGGAGATGGAACTTAAAGCACAATTTTTGTTTTCACGTTTGTTAAACCTCAGTGATAGCCTCATTATCACTAATCCATTAGTCTTTCTATGCTTATGCATCTAAATTACTTCCCTCACGGTGAACACATTTCGAAGATGACTCCATTATAAACACAGCAGCAACAAAGATGGCGACCAAGTGAAAGGGGTTTCTAAGATATTTGGCAAGAAAACAAGCCAGATTGGTACAACATAAAATTATATAGTCCACCAGGATGAGTATTGTTGGTGGGTGGAGGTAAAGGCCACATTTGGGTTCAGCACTCATGAAGAGACGACAAAATTGCTGCTGCATGGGATTCACATTCTCACAATGCACGTCGCAACAGCATTTCCAAAAAGGCTCAAGTGACATATCAGTTTTTTTATGTAAATAAGTGGACTGTTTTAAGGTTGAGTCATCTATGAAGTTGTTCACTCTGAGGGAAGTTTGCATAAGCATTGAAAGACTAGTGATAATTAAGCTCTAACTAGGGTTTTACAAATGTGAAAAAAAAAAAATGTGATTGAATTCATACACGGCTTTAATGACATGATAAATTACTAAACTTTATTAATTAGTGCAACCTATTTTCCACAACTACAATATACGTTGCTGTCTATTACGAAACAATATGTTTTATTCAATAAACAGAACACAACAGTTGGATTTGACACCTGTTAACCAAATCCATCATGGCATATATAGAAGCCTTCCCATAGGCCTATTCCTCCTAAATATAGAAGTAATTTACAAGGGGACCACCAGGGGATCCAAATAAAAAAGGTAAGACCATATTACTTTGGGAACAAATATATTTACTCTGTATTTCTTGAGACATATTCAATAGAGGTCAGGTGTTTGTCAGCATGTAGCAGCTGTTGGTGATATCAGACTTTATGATATCTCTGCATATAGGTGCAAATTCTCTTGAATCTATTTATCTCATTTATCCAATTACAATAAAATCAATTAAACCTATTTTCTACTTATGTACTTGTAATTATGGGGCTATTAAACCGGTATGCACTCCTTTTACATATTTTGACATTTATGTGTGCGCACAAGTATGAGGGAATATGTGTGTGTGTGTGTGTGTGTTGGATGTACTGGTGAGAGCCATTGTGTGTGTCTATAGAGAGAGCACTAATTGTAAAGGATGTGGCAGGTTAAGATAAGGTTATCTTGACGCACTGAAACGTCTGAGAGAAGACCAGAGCTTACAGACGGAATTAGATTGATTAGAGGAGCCATATTTGAGCCACAGTGCTATTTCCAGATAGCCCTTGGTGAGTCTCATCCCCTTTGCCTGGCATGGCTCCGCATTCATCCCTACCCTCACCCCAACTCTTTTTCCCTGACACTCCTGGTGTGCAGCCGGACAGCTGATAGTGCCACAGCCTGTCACTCACATGCTAACTGACTGGCCACTGCAGGGCTGAGATAGTCCCAAAAAGTCCCCTCGTGACATCCTCAGTGGATAAAAAAATAAAATGCAACAATCTATTGGTGGCTTCAAGAGACAGTTCCTCTCGGGGTGCAAAAATGCGTCCTCTCTTTAGTCTTTCTAGTTGAATCGCAGTAGATTGTAGTTCTGTGTACGGCTTTTTCTTTCCATTTTAACCCCTTTCTTATTCTTAACACCTGGAGGTAAACTGATCCTTACCAAAACTTTGTGGTTTATTGAGAAATATTCTCATCTTAAAGCCTCCATTTTAAGAATGTGGCAAAAGAGTCAATCCCAAAAAAATCCAGCACTCAATTCTTGCCACCAGGATCCTCCATTAGCCAAGCATTAGAAACAAATTAACTCTTCTCAGTTGAATGGCTTGTCAGAGGAAGTGTGGGAAAATCCTCTATTAGGCAGGAGTTAAGTGCCTATTGGAAAGCTGGAGATGGAATCCTGCCTAATAAAGGAATAGTCAACCACTGGAACGCCAGCTGAATGGAGGAGAAGTGCTAATTAAGAGAACAAAGTGTCGTCTTACAGGCTAGTATATTAATGTGAGTTTTAGGGCTCATCTCACTGGCACCCAGTGATTTCCTGAATATGACGAGGTTGTGTTTGATTGCATGTGCTCTCTGTGTATGAAAACGAGTGATAAAATGTGTTTATTTTGGTATTAGTGACAGTGTGTAAACAGATAAATAATGAATCTTCACTGCTCCCAGAGGCCACACTTTTTTAGACTAGCCTCACATCTGAATTTGACATGTCGTAAGCCATGCAATGAACACGCTGCTCTGAAACTATTTGGGGCGTTATGTCTCAGATGAGTCGAGCCAACTCTAACCGCAGCTCCAGTCTCCTCTGCTTCACAAATGCTGAGCATTTTCCAATTTTCAAGCTGTGAAAAGTGAGAGGGATGGCGAAACAGCGTCATGGACTGAACCGGGCGGAGACTCAAAATAAACTCACGCAGGCTTGGCTGAATATGGGCTCCATCTCTGTTTATCTTAGTGAGAGTGTGCATGGGAGCCCAGTGATGAAATCAAAAAAAGGAGGAAAAAATTAAACAGAGTCGAACAGGCCAGTGTATGTGGTTGGGGTTGCCATGGTGACAGAGTGCATGGATGCAGATAAACAGCACGTTGAGTACTCGGGGAGGAATGCAGCCCTTCTGCCTGCGGTTTGGAGAGGAGGTTAACACTTCTCTTTCTCAACAGCTTCACCACTCAAGAACATATGGGATTGAGGTGGGGAGCAGGAGAGGAGATTGCACTTTAATTGCGCACATCCAGGGATGAAAGGAAATGTGCAGAAATATTTGGAAAAATGCTATGAAAAAAAAGAGAGATATGTAATGGTCGATTGCATATTGTGGCGCAAGTTGTTTCAGCATTTTCACTGACAAAATAATATTCCAGAGAGAGAAAAGTCATACATTTTTTTTAATAACGTGCAGCAGAAAGACTTTGGAAGATTACTTAAATTACTCAACAGCAGTTTTCTCTTTAGACAGGCCTGATTCTGAATGGTCTTCTGGGGTACAGCAGATTTCACTTTGGTAAACCTGTGAATTAAGTGAAGTAACCTGTCATCATTGCAAATACAATTCAACGATCTATACAAATGAAAAAAAGGCTACCATTGGTTTTCTCAGTTATATTAAAGTTACAAGGGTGGATAGGAGTTATAGATAAGCTGGTGGGAATGGTGGAAAATAGAAAGAGAGAGAGAAAAAAGGGGGGAGGTGGTAAGGAGAAGCCATTTTGGGGAGGAATGGTGGCTGTGGCTTGCTGATAAGAGGCTCTCCTTCTAAGCTACACCTGACAGAAAAGGGAGGCCTTGTCTGTCGCCCCATTAGCAGCCATACCTACAAGGCCCTGCCTTTTCTACATGGCCAACCTTCAACAGGGGGCAGTAATGGAAATGGCTACTTAAGCAATGATTACCCAATTGAAAGGTACCTGGCATGGGAGGGATGGGAGTCAAGAGAATAAAAGGAACTTGTGGGGGAGGATAGGAATGAATGATTTCGGCCCTGTCTCTGCAGTAAGATGAACGTGTTACTGTGAGATTAAACTGGGAGTGTGTGTTTATTAAAGTCATGTAGTGAGGGGTGGGGGGTTGAGACATGGGGAAGAGAATCACACTGGTAGAACTAGGGGGTGGGCAGTGAAAGAAGCAAAAGCTTTGAGCACAGCATGAGCATGAAAAGAAACACTCCTGCTTCTTAACTCCTTTGGATAACTTCCTGCACCCCATTTGTTTTCCTAGTATTTTATTTATGTACTATATCCAGGTAGTTTGTTAGTGTTTCATGCTGCTTGAGAAGTCCACAAATCATCCCAGTGAATAGATATGACATGGATAGATTCAGTCCATCCTAATCAGAAAAAAAAAAAACAATTCTCCTGGTATTACTGTTAATCAGCTCCATCACTGCAGAGCATTCACCTGTGGTTCTTTTTCTTGCATAATGGCTGCTTTTATTTTCGTCTCTAATTGCTTGTCCTATCTATCCCCCTGGCTCTTTGTTTTCACAAGTCACCCTTATCACCTCGCAGTGCTGCCATCCACCAGTGTCACACAAACCACAACACTTCCAGCCAGATCTTGTGAGGGATGCCCTAAGCCTCGGCATTTTTAATGGTCCCCATAGGCCTGGCCCACGGTGCCATATGAGTGGGTTTATGGAAGCTATTATTAGTGTTTACTCACTGGCACTCGCAGGGTCGACAAGCGTCCTGTGTTTCTCCATGTGCAGTGAGGCACTGCAACCCTGACTTCTGATTTTAATGTTATGGGTAATGTTATGACTCTGTCTCTTTGCTCAATCGTTAACTCTGTGACCATTTTATGGGGTATTAATTGAGTTGTAATTTTGACTCAATGAAACCATGTAAGAATTTAATGCCGTTTTAACTTGGGATCTAATTGAAAACAGGCACAATGTTCTCACGCTTGACATAGTGTCCAATATGATGGAAATTTGCTTTTTTTTATCGTAAGAGCTGCATCTTATTAATTCTTATAGTTCAGTTGCTAGATGTGAATAAAATATTATCTTAAGTAAAAAAAAAAAAACTTAATTTTTTGCTGTTTAAGTAACAATTTCACACATGTATGTTCTTGATAATGTTAATGTAAAACATAAATTCACCAAGTACACACACAGTTTGCACACACGTACCAAGGGAGAGTGTAACAGAACGGTTTGGATGGTGCTCTGGACTGATCACATTACCTCATCTCACATGTATTTCAGAGGCCTGAAACCTGATATGCATGCAATTGTTATTTTAAATCACCGTCTGGGAAAGCTGCACCCAAGGTCTACGGAGTCACTAAAGCGGGGGGTTTAGAAGCACAAACGGAGGTGGGCAGGTGGGGGGCATTGACAGGATAAGCCAACGGGGAAGGTGGTGCATTATGAAGTGATAGGTTTAGGTGTATAGTTTCATTGAAGCATGACAACGTCTTAAAAGAGGAAAGAAAAAAACGATTACCTGTACTTTTGGTCCACAGCATCACACAAATTGTGTAACTATGAGTTGACTCAAAGACTGTATTTTTTTGGTAATACTTTGGTTACATTGCTGGTTGTTGTGTGCAGTTAAATAGTATAATTAATTTCCCCTTTTCCTCTTCATCCCACTTGTTTGTCTGTCACCTTATCGCTTGTATCGCTTCCCGCTATCTCTCCTAATCTTTGTCCGTGTTCACACCTGCAAGGTTAATGTGTGTGTGAAGGGAGAATATTGCATGCCGATGACTCCAAATCCATAAGAATATATTTCACTTCTCAGTGCTGGACAGGCACCATGCCAGAGGCCACAGGATAACTGCTCCTTTCCTCCTATCTGGAACCCAGGTTAATTAAAGTTCCTCTTACCTCCTCAAAGTATGCTTTTAAACAGAGTGCTATGTGTCATTGGATTGTATTTTACTCCTTTTAATGATAGATTCATTGTGTGTGTATGCTAAAAATGTGTCTAAATGGGCATTCTTTCATTAATTTGTGCACACATGCAAGACATATATATATACCTGTTGTCATGTTTGCAGTCAGTCAAATACAGCTGACTCTCACAAATGTTTCACCTTGATATTGTTGACGATGTGCATGTGTATTTACAGCAGTACCTCTGTGGAAAATTCAACATGTCCATAGGGAAATGATTACTATAAGGCAACCCACACATAAAGATGCAGTTGATCAATGTAGTTCTTGCATCACTTGCATAATGAATTCAACAAAAACTTGGTACTGGTTCGGTTTTAAGTAACCTTACACCAGAATGCAACTGAAAAATACTGCAAAAAGAGAGACTGGGGATAAATACAGGAGCTGGACTTGTGGATCACTCTTTTGAACAAGCCACCAAGCCACAGGCCCTCACATTCCTCTATAATGATGTGTAATGCTTTGAATCCACAAGGTTAAGTACAAGTAGAGTGGGCTGCCTGCCGGCAGACTCAGATATGGGAGTTTCACTCTCACTAAAGCAACTTTAGCTCACAACTACCAGTGTAAAGTGTTAATGAGCAATCACCTGGGGGAGAGTCATGGATAGACACACATACACAAAACACACACACACACACACACACACACACACACACACACACACACACACACACACACACATATATATATATATATATATATATGAAAAAAAAATTTTTTTTCAGGTTTACAGAGAACATACAGAATAAATAAATAATAAATCAAATTAACATAATAAGTATATTGAGTACAATGAAATAAAATATCAAGTTTGAAATTAAGGAATTACCTGATCATCTTATTATGAAATGGATTAATGGATTGGAAAATAAATAAATAAATAAACAGTGATAATAATAATAATAATAATAATAATAATAATAATAATAATAATAATAATAATAATAATAATAATATTAAGAATGTAGAAACATTACATACAAAGTAAAAATAATAAAGTAATAAACACATAAGTAAATAAACAAACAGTGATAACAACAATAATAATATTAAGAATGTAGAAACATTACATACAAAGTAAAAATAATAAAGGAGTAATCATATTAATAATTAAATAAATAAAATTAGAAAAGAAAAAAAAAATATATATTCAAAGGCATGGTAACTACATGGTTTTCAAGCTTTAGTTTTAACTTTTGGACATAATCAATCAAAGGTTTCCATATCATTTCAGTCTTGTGTTTTTCATTTAAATAAATTATTCTTTCAGGAGGAAGGTTTGTGAACATCTGTCTCAACCACTGAGTCATATTTGGTCTTTGAGTCTTTTTCCACATTAGTGAAATACTTTTCTTGGCATTGAGCAAAGTCAGGTCTATGAATATTTTCTCATTTTTACTGAAGTTATATTTCGCTGTGTACAGACCAAACAGAAACAGTTTAGGATTCAATACGACTTGTTTAAAAAATGTTTTTAATATTATTTTAAGAAGCTTCTGTGTGACGTTTGCCTGTTCTTTCTGTGTCTGTATGGGTGCTCCACCTTCCTCCCACCGTCCAAACACATGCACCTGAACAGATGCAGTGTTGACTCTAAATCAGCCATAGGTGTGAATGTGACCGTGAATGGTTCTTCTGCTGCATATCTGAACCTTATGATGACCTGGTGACACATCCAGGGTGTACCCCACCTTTGCTCACATGATCCTCTTAAGGACTAAGCCGGTCAGAAAATGCATGAATGAATGAAAATCTATTGTTTAGCAGTAAAGCACCACTTCCTGTGCTCTGTCCATTTTAACCCATAAACACACAGTACTACTTTTGTGGTGGTTTCCAAATGAATTTCTCTTTTCTTAAATGATTTTACCATTTATTATAATACTATCCTCTATTTTTTGTTGCATTTTTCACTTTAAATTATGTATTTTCCTATATTTGATTTAGATGTTCATATGTTTATTATATCACAACAGAGAAAAGTGAAGAGAAAGTGACTTTTTCAACAAACATATCAATAGCTGAACATAAACACTATTATTGATCCAACTCCATGGGTTTTACTGGTGAATCAATGTTGTAGAAGATGATGGTGTTTCCATGGTAACTACAGAGCCTCTGAACATCCAAATGGGTCATATCTGATGACCATGAAAAGATGACAAACTGCATTTTACACATTTTTTTTAAAAAAAAAAATCTGTGTTGATAGTATTTGTGGTTCTGAAGTTATTAAACATTTTAGATCAATAGATGGTTTTGGTCTTCGTTGGCTGTTTGTGTTTTTATGGGTTAAATCTGAAAACTGAAACTTTCCTGGACCAGTGGTTACCTACTAACTCATATTTCTTTCTAGACTAAAGTACGAAATATATAAAGAAATATGCACAGGTGGAGGTCTATATGTCTACATATATATGTATATATAGGAATGTATGCCTGTAGTCATTATCTCACATGTTGTTTTCTGCTTAACTGCTTCTTTTGTGATTTTATTTGACTGAACTTGATGATTGGGAACAATATCTTATTTCTGTGAACTGGAATTGTACATGAACTCTGTGGCTCATGGACACTTATTTTATCATGTACTTTAATCATTATTCAGAGATTACATTTGAGGTTTATTATGTCAAAATCTGAGAAAGTTTAAGGAAAAGTAACTTTTAAAGTAAGATATATATATAGTTTCACTCTATTCAACCATTTTGAAGAGATTTATCACCGTTCATCATAATATTATCCTCTGTATTTTGCATTTTTTCCAGTGAAAATCAGGTATTTTTCTATATTTAATTTACAGATCATGTTCTTTAATCATCATGTTGACATTAAATTTGAGAGTTATTATATAAAAATCAGAGAAAGCATAAGAAAAAGTGAGTTTTACATTAACTGAATGTAAAAACAATCATCATTCACTATCATTTATCATTTACTTTTCTCCATGGGTTTTAATGGTGAGTTAATGTTGTCGAAGATGATGTTGTTTATGTTCACAACTACAGCCTCTGAACGTCCAAATGGGTCATATCTGATGACCATGAAAAGTTGACAAACTGTATTTTACTTGAATTATTTCAACATATTGATAGGTGTGTGAAGGTCAAGGGTTAGGGATCAACCTTTCAGTGGACAGACATTGCTCAATTTGTACCAATTTATTGTGAAACAGAAACTATGCTGGAAGGTGTTTTGGAAACCTGACCGTCCTATTTTTCTATCTTAGATAAAGGCTGATCGTACTGACTTTAAGGTCTTTATACCTGATCTACAGTTTGGTGTTACTCTTAAAGTCTCTGGGCCAGAACGTCTGGCAGGTTGAGCTGCTGACTCAGCTCCACGGTGTACTTCTGTAAATGCAGGTCAGCCAAGCAGTGTACTTTTGTGTTTACGGGGGAAGTCTTTTAAAGCAGCTGTGAACTTGGAGATGCGTTTTTTTTTTTGTTGTTCATGTGTGAATGTGTCTGTAAACACCTGGAACATTCTACCTACCTCACCTGTACATGGTGGTTATGGCACCTGTCAGTTCTTATTTGATGCTTATATTCATGGATTTAAGCTGATACAGAGTCCAGAGGCTGAAACCACACTGACCAGAAGACAAACATAAATTTCTGTTTTGCGGCAAAAACAAGACGCTTTTCCATTGACCCTCAAATATTGCAATTGCAAGTTGCACATAAAAATTTACCTAATGGAAAAAGGACAATTTCATCCAAAAGTCAAATTTTTCGATTAAAAGTTTTTGCGCTGGCAAAAGGTGGTTTGTCAGGCATTGTGAAATTGGTATATTGCGCAAACCTGCAATGGAGTCATGTGAATAATAATAATAATAAAACAGATATGGATGAACGTTACAACAAGTGAAGAACAAGAGATTTAAAAGAAACATGGTATGTGTGGACACACCAGGAAACTGAATAATTTTATAATTTAGTAAGAAATAGAGGGGTAATATATATTAATAAAGAATATATCTGTAAATAAACACCATATTTATGTTCGTCACCATGTTTATGGAATAACTTCTTGTTTCATCTCGTGATAATAAATAAACAAATCATCGCATTTGTGATTTAATGGAAAAAACAATATTAGACACTTCTCTTCTTTTGACATTTAGTAAATAAAGATAAAGTTTTGTGCATAAGCTTTGAAAAATGACTACAGATAGAGAACTTTTCCTCAAATAACTGACACTTTTTATTATAGTTTCAGTGTCTATCAAATGTGAATAATAAAAAAAAACAAACAAACTGGTGATCACTTTTTTTGTTTCTTTATGTTCACTCCTATCTCTCTATGAATGAAAAAATGATGCGATTGAAGACAATTTTATTATAAAATGAAAAATGAAAATTTTTTTTTTTTAAATTACCTCTGATTACAACTGCCCACTATAGAACTTTTGTAAGTAAAATGATCTAACGAGTTACTTCAGTTAATGGAGTTTCACTCTATTCAACCATTTTTTAAGAGATTTATCACCATTTATCATAATATTATCTTCTGTATTTTGCTTTTTTCTGGGAAAATCAGGTATTTTTATAATTTCCAGATCATGTTCTTTAATCATCATGTTGCGATTACATTTGAGGGTTATTATATAAAAATCAGAGAAAGCTTAAGAAAAAGTGACTTTTACAGTAAAATATATCATTAACTGAATGTAAAAAAAAAAAAAAAAGAGGGTTTTCCTGGTGAATCAATGTTGTAGAAGATGACTACGGAGCCTCTGAGTGTCCGAATGTCCAAATTTCAGAATATAAACTTTTAAACACTTAATATCATCAGGTGCTTTTGGTCACCAGTGGATATTTGGGTCTTTATGGGTTAATTATTACATTTTCACAGGATAACTAACAATCTGAGCTGTTACTGAATCCACCCATTCACAAACAAACCATTACATGATTCCATCCTTTTATTTTCGCTGAATCTAATAAACACCTAGATTGTTAAGTTACATAGACATGTATGAGAAGTAACCTCAAACTCCATCCTTTTTCTGTATAGGCCTAATCCTTGCTTTGATGAGTGTGCAGCGATCGAAAAGGACACCGCCGAAGGCTTGGCGAGAGCCTCCCGTGTCACAGCCTCGAGGGATTGTGTGCGCCTCAAACACACTGAATTTCACACTGAATTAGCCAGACCAGCTGGTACAGGGAGATATTGATTTTCCAACACAGTTGAGAGGGGAGGAAGGAAATGTAGCACCCATACAAGAGAGAGGAAGAGAGGAGGGTGTTATGTGAGAAGAGCAGCACATGCAAGAGGAAGGACAAAAAGGCTGAGTGAAAAAAATGTCAGGACTTGGACACTGAAACTTTATCAGTGTCGCTCTTCTCAGCTTTTGTTCCTCTAATTCTATTTATAGTTGTGCAGTTTGATCCTGCTGCTACCCTTTAACGCATCTCCCCGTGTCTTGGTCCGCTTTGCATAGCTCTAGTCAATCTGCATTCCATTTATAACCCCTTCCTTTTTGTCTCTACTGTTGTGAAAAGGGCTTTATCCTCTTTTAACAAAATGCCTAAGCATATTACCAGGACTAAAGGCTACGGGGCATCAACTGAATGACTGAGACAAGTACAGTTTCCAGATGTTAAATTCTGCTGACACAATGCATTCTGTGTCAGCCTTTCTACAAAGAACTCGCGCGTTTCTAATAAAATACAAATAAATAAATAAATAATATATAGCATCTGTTTCCGTGTAATATCAAACGTGTTTCCTACAGCAACTGACAAAAGCAGATTAGGGGGTTGCACTTTCATTTCTGATGATGTTTTAACTAATAAAACTTTTAAAAGCCTTAGGTATATTATTAATACAAGATGTATTTTAAGGTTGAAACAACGAACTGGAGGCAAATTAAAAACAGTAAACATTCAGTGCTGCCTTGTATCATTTGTTTGAGGTTAACTACTGTAGTTATTTACTTACACGGTAAATTGATTTGCATTTAATTATAGTTAAACTGAAACTGTGAAAATATACAATTAATACAGAATTCTCTTACTTTGCATTTTTCTGTCAGGTACATTTCTGGACAATGGGGCTTATTGAAGGTGTTATATACAAACTATAGTACAACATGTGCATACTATAGAGCGCACCGTCATTAAGGATGGAAATACAAGGAATTGTCAGGAAAACCTTTCACTGCTGGAATTTCAAGAGTATTTTCATTTATACTTTAGCACTTTAATCAGTCATAATAATATATCTGTGTTGGACTATAATTGATAAATGCATGTTGTTGTGAATTTGCAGCCATATTGGCTAAAAACTTACTTTGAAGAGCATTTGCCTACCTTCAATTTCCTATAACAGGGTCATTACAGTCTGTTACCCACGACAATTTGAGAGAAATGTTCCCCACACTGTTACAAAAACTGATATTACATTATGAATACTTATGTCACTAATAAGGTAAATCCAGCAGGAGAAGCTGAGACAGATTTTTACACCCCTGTTAGCAGGAGATGAATCAATATCACTTGAGAGCTGGGTGTCATATTTTTTTTTGTCAGGTACTATGTGTGGCCATGAACTTCATGTGGGTATGAAGGTGCAACTCACAGGTACTTAAAGCTGTACAGTGCGTGGCAGATCATGGACAAGTCAGTCTGAAGTGCTCTTACCTTCCCGTTACAAGGCTGCTGGGAGAGCTCTGACGAGCACCAGAGGTGGGCTGCCATCTTACAGGCTTTACAACGCAGCCCCTGCTTAGAGTTCCCTGTAAAGACACCCACAGTTCAGATATCACAGTGGGATCCTGGTCAAGTGAAAAGAACTATTATGGACAGGCTAAGACAATAGTAAGAAGGTAAAATGTGATACTCAACATGGTACTGGGTATGTAAATAATGTTTTGAGGTTCAACTTTTTCATTTTTAACTATGTGATGTCATGCAATTGCATAAATATACATATTACTTTTAACTGGCATGTTATCTGTATGCATTAAAAGCTTTGCCCAAGTATGTTCATACTGCGTTAAATACCACGCACTGAGGTTTAGGTTTATGGTAAGGGTTAGGGGTTAGATTTAGAGTTAGGGTTAGAGGTTAGAGATTAGGTAATCGTGACATCTTGGCGTGAATTGACACATAATCAAATGGTGTTGAATAACATGTTGAAGGATGAAAATACATACTTATAGTGCAGCAAATTCCATAAAAGCTGGCGTGACTTACAACGCGATTTCAGTCGAATTTTTAAAGTTAAAATGAGAATGAGAAAAACTGAAGTCAAAGCACAATGAAAGCTTTTTATCCATGAATGCATTTCTCATCTATTAAGTGAGACATTCCTACACTAGGTTTTTTGACCTACCGTGGATCACGTGTGTGCATCGCTGACAGTTGGTAGGCCTACGGAAGACGTGTTCCTGGAAACAGTGGGTCTTGACCGGCAGCACCGGTTGGCCCTGAGACTTTGGCTGTGTTTTGGAGGTCAGACACGTTGAAGGGCTGACGGAAGGTGAGTGCGACGACAGCGAGAGATTCGGACTGATGGATGGTGAAAGGGACGGGGAGCGTTCATAGGCCAGGGGGGACTCTGAGATGGGTGGAGAAGGAGATGGCAGGGGTGGTAATGTGGTTATAACAGCTGACGGAGGGCGGGCATCGCTGTTACTGTTACGCTGAAAAAAGTTGTCGACGCTCTTGCTGCGGATGACTGACTTCAAGGACAGGGAGCGCTTCAGCCGCTGCAACTGGAAGGAAACAGACAAAAATCTAATTTAGATGGAGGTGGAATGAATGAGATAAACATATACCACCTAACTGAAATGCAAATGCAATATTTCTTTGGATTACAGGAAGTATTTGCTGTGACATTGTTTATTTCATGGAATTTATTGTTTCCACTCAGATTTATATGAATGTTTTGCCCAAATCTTGTATCTGTCATGGGGGAGTCAGACCAGTATGGTTTTGTCCAGTACATCCAATATATATATGCTTGGTCAGTCCTTCCTGTAAATATGTCCAGTAATTTGACTACATTAAAATCCTTTTGTCTTGAAACTGCATTGAAGTTAACAGCTGGAGTGCACTGAATGCTTGTTTTTTTGCACTTAGTGGATTCTGACAAGGGCAGTCATTGGCATCAGCTCAAGCTTCATTCAAAATAATCATACATGATTGCCTTGGCGTGTTCTCCATCAATCTTTCATGTTGCTGTTGGGTGTTTTGCCACCTCTGGTACATAAATACTTGCAGCTTAGCTTTAGGAGATGGCTTGTAACACATCATCTTTCTCTTGATCTTATTCCAGAGATTCTCAGTGGATTTTCAGTCTGGAATTACCTAGGAATGCACTAATATATGGGCCAATATCTATATTGGCATAAAAGGTTTCATTTCACCAAAGGCAGTAGCACATATTATAAAGCTGGAATAGAATATATATATATATATATTTACCTGTGATTTATTCTTAATATGTCAAATATAACTGGGGCTCAGTATGTGATTACTAAGCCTGGTAAAATGTGATTACTGATGAGTATGAATAGAAATAAATAAAAAACAGAATTATTCTATATACAACAGTGTATTTTAAATTTTTTAGATACTAAAACCCTAGAACTCTTTCATTTGAGCGTTTATGTGCAACAGCATTAAAATATGATGAGTTGCAGTAGGAAATATGCAATACAGTTACTGTATAGTGACAGAAGGGTATGTGCAGTATAACAGTGTGCAACAGCAATAAACGGATATGTGTAACTGTAACAATGGGACATCTGCAATATAATCATGTGTAATGGTGACAATGGGGTATTCATAATATAATCATGTGTAAACCTTAATCAGTTTTTGCTTGGTGGCTGCCTTGGTTCCCCTGTTTTTGTCTGTGTGCACTATGAGCTGCTTGTTTTTTTTATTTCTCAGATCAGTTATGTTATCTGTAAGTTGTTGTTTTTTTGTTTTTTTTTTAACCTGCCAATGGGACTGGAGATGGAAATTAGCCGTATGTTTATAATGTCTCAGATTTACGTGGAAATGTTCTTTAATACAAACTGTCCCATTTTTAAAATAAATCATTCATTCACAATCCCACACATTTTTCTTATCTTAATCTCTTGTTTTAACCTGTAGCATTTCAAAGATAATGTGATGAAAATAGAAATCATTTTTGTTTTCATAATTAGGACAAAATAAAGAAACTCAAAGTACAGATATCGGCATCAGCTTCATTTTAAGTGTATTGGTATCGGTCATGAATTCTGCACCCAGTGCCTCCTTTAATGACGTCTCTTCCACTGAAGTCTTTTATCTCCAGTAGAATATACTGCAGTCTTTGTGAAACCAGACAGTTTAAATACAGTTTGTTAGCTCTCACCTCTGACTGTCCTTGCCCTACCACACTGGCTTTTGATCTTCTGTCTCCAGCTTTTTCCACCCTTTTCTTAGATCACAAATTTGCCATCCCCTGTGAATCCACCTCAGTCAATACCCCTTAAAATTCATGTGTGATTAGTTTTATTGAGCGGCCTGCACCTTCGCATCTGATGCAGTCAGTGATGCACAACAAACACTGTTTGTCTTTGACTCTGCCCACCTCTGGTTCCTACATGCTTACCATCCAGTGCTCTTGGCAAACCATAAATTGGACTTGATGATGACAAACAATTACAGAGACTTAGGAACAGTGGGAAACCAATATATGGAAATAATAACTAGTGTGGTCTCATAAATCAATTCCGACTGGCCCGCGGAATGAGGGCAAGACTGTAATAGGTCCCTGAGACTGAAGCGTAACACCTCCATTTACACAGAGCTCATTAGCTGTCTGGGACAGCGACTCAGTGACAAACATTTTGTTTTGATAACCAGAGTCTTGCCTCTGACTTCAAAGTTGTTTGTATATTTATTTCATTTTGCATTGTATTTTTTTTTTTTTCTTTACTCTGGGGAGTAACTTATTTTTCTTTATTTTTCCCCATTAAAATGTTCCTGCTTATGGCTTTTTTTTTTTTTCTTTTTTTTTTTTTTTGCAACTTTTAAATAAAAAAACAAAAAAGTACCATCTTTTTTTCATTATTATGATTTCATTGTGCTTCAAGATTGTTCTCATCAGGTCTATTGCACCTTTGAGGTACTAGTCACTCATCTGCACACCTCAGTAAATTCAATCAATAACATTGAGCAGGTTGCCTTTTTTCCTTCCTTTCTTTAAGCTACAGATTCACAGATGCCAATTAGTTTGAGTGATGAAAAGAGTCCTCTCTGTTGACCCATTAGTGAGTGCCTCTTGTAAATGTTTCCTACAGGGAGCTGAGTCCTGCTTTCCTTAATGGCCTTTTCTTGGCTCGACTGGTGGCCCATTCAGTAATGGATGTTCCCCCCTATTAGTTTTTTAACTTGTCTGACTTTCTTAATCTTTGCTGTGTTGAAAGAACACCTTTGTTCCAATTTTAAGAGAGAATGAAAAGTTTCTTCAAGCACAAACTGGACCCTTGACAGGATAAATCCATTGTGTGATTTAAGTCTTAGAGCTTCTGCAAGTTTTAAAAGACAAAGAAAGAAAAGAAATTGATCCCAGATATATTTGTATTTCTATGATAAAAAAAAAAAAAATACTGTGTACATTGAGGCAAAGTGTAGTGTGTAGTAGCTGTGGGCAATGTGACAAGGTTAAAGGTCATTTTGGTGAGATAATGTTATTTTATTATAACTTCAGATAATAACACAGTCTTTTTTTTTTTTTTTTTTTTTTTGCCTCAGAGATTAAATGTTCTAAATTGTACATACTGTCATAGGATGACTTGGAAAACAAATAGAAGTGTCATTTAGCTCATGTTTTTAGTGTATATGATAGTGTCAGTACACACGTATTGGTTTTATGCACATTTAGACAACAGATTCATAGATCTTACATTAGAAAGAACCTATAATAAATATATTACAATGTGCAGACAGTATTTTAAAGTACATCAGGTAGCTCTGAGACAAACATTCCTTGACATTAAAACTCATTCTCTCAATAATTCTCAAGACTGTAGCTGGAAACTATAACCAACCAGCATTTCAGACTTGATTTTCCTCTTTTAGTGACAGAAACTTGGTACTTTCACTGCTTTTATTCTAGGTTTTTTGTTTGTTTGTTTTTTTACACCTAGACCAGTGTACCAACAATTCATTAAAGTAGTGATATTTTATTTTTTTTAATGGAATTATGCATTTTAAACCATTTCCCTGTGGTCTACATAAACTGTAAATGTTCTGCTTGGGTCTGAATTCTTCATGAATTCAACTCCACAGGTCCATCAACACTATTCCTGAGTAATGACACCAGAAAGGTTGTTGTGAGCGCCGGCCCTTTAAATGCACACGAGCCACCTCACACCCCACTCCCTCCAACATTTTAGGTGGACATGCCTGTCTTTGCTTGTTTCGGTTCTGTGCAGGTAAACTGGAAAACAAGGCAAAAGGGGAATCACCAAACACTCACATGATTGTTAGAGGAGCTGCTAAGTGCGTTGGCTCACAGTGCACTTACAATTTTAATTTTAGAATTGGGTTGAAACTGACCCTAACACCATAAAACTTGTCATTTCAACCAGAGGATTTCAGAATTTAGTGAAAAAAAAAAAATCTTTTGTATTATTTTGTTGAAATAGAGCTTCCTAACAAAGTGAAAGTCAAAAGGCCTTGATGTAATAAACAAATTTAATGTCGTTCATTTATGCCTTTAAAACCTAAAATGGGTCGGTCCTGAAAATAACACAAGAAGGTTAAATTACTGATCATATAGATGTTCATAAAAACTCAGAGTAAATCCAACTGTTATTATGTCAAAAGAGAGAGAAATAAAAAGCGAGTTTTTAATCAAAATATATAATTAACTGAGGATAAAAACTTAATACCCAAAACCCATAATAAAAACTCTTAAAACAGTGATCAGACAAAAAATACTAACAATAAAACTTAATACTTATAGAATAAATGGGACAATATGACAGCTACAGTGCACAAAATAAGAGCATCATGTTCTAAAAGAGCGTGACAAGTTATTGTTCTTTGCCAACTCTGATAAATCTAACTGCAATCCCAAAAACCAAAAAAAAAAAAAACCCAAAAAAATGTGAATTAGACACTGCTTCCTGCTTATTATCTTCACCAATACTAAAAAAAAACCCAAAACAAATCAGTCTATTTTAAGGTGATGAAGCTTGTGCAGTGTATGGTCACATGATGATTTAGTGTGTAAACCAGGTGAAGTGGATGCCGATGAGAGGGATAACACTTAACAGGTGGGCAAAAAATAAACATGACCTCTACAGTGGCAAAGGGAATTAGTGTGTAAAACATGCAGGGAGCATTTGGTTTTATTTTATCATCACATGTTTGGACTTAAATATAAAAACACACACATTAATATTGCATTATATACATTTTAAAAGATGGTGTTTTTAACAGCCAATGGTAGTTAAAGCAGGATGTTAACCCCCCCCCCCCCCCCCAACATTTACCACCAAAAGTACATGATGATGCATCTGGAGTAGAGAGTCTTTTAGTAGATGTAGCAGATCCGTAACTATGGTGTCGATAACGCCTATGAATGCCCAATGGGTGTTTGAAATCTACTGTTACAAACTGGACGAGCAGAACATTTAACCCAGTGGTTCTGGACCTTTTTTGGTTCGTGGCCCCATTTTAACATCACAAATTTCTTGCAACCCCAGACATTCAAAGAGGAGACTTTTTTTTTGTTGCTAAAATAAATTTGTTTTTAATCATGTAATTAGTTGTAACTGGAATGTGATTTTGTTGCTCTGAAATATGCTTATGTTTTATGTGCAATGACAATAAATTTCAATCAATCAATCAATGCAATAGCTTGTTATACTATGTTGCAAATAAATGTTAATTTTAGATGACATTAAGTGTCATATCTCTGCTCTTTTTTCTGTTTCTCTCTCTCTCTCTTTCCCACTTTCAGTCTGTCACGCCCTCTAATCAGCCTGATTCTGTCCACCTGGTGAGTCACAGCTGTGGCTCATCAGGTGGGGACTATATATTGATTGCTCTGCTGTGTGTTCTTCTGTGCCCATGTGACTTTCCAGTGTTTAACCAGTTTGTTGTTTCTGCTCCTGTTCTGCCTTCGACCTGTCCTGTTTGCTGCCTGGTTCCGAGCCTGTTCTGTTCCCGACCATGTCTCCCTTCCCTTCATTTGGACCACGTCTCTGTGCCTGCTCCTCCCTGGTAACCCGACCCATCTTCTAACACCAACCACATCTGCTGTCTCCACCAATGCTGGATTTCCTGGTTCTCGACCATTGACTCGTACCCGACTTGGATAATCCCTGGTTCGACTAAGACTCCAAACGCCAGCCTCAGAGTTCGCCTTTGTGGTAGAACCATGCCGAACTATGAGGGAGAGGATTCAATGCTGGAAGCGAGGACTGAGACTGTCAAACTATTTCACATTAAAACTGGTTATAAACTTTATTCCTGCCTGCTGGTCTTGCACTTGGGTTCTTAAACGGTCCGTTTCATTTAGTCTATATAATTTATATTCTTATGGACAGAGGCAGAAAAATCAGGTTCAGATTACTGCACAAAGAGAGAATTAGATTTTCCTTGGGTCAGAATCTGTACAGTCAGTCCAGTTTGTATTTAATTAATAATGAACAAACAATAACTAAACTATGAATTATGAAAGAGCTGCAGCATCTGAAACCGACCACAGTGAACATTTGACAGATAAACAGAACCACAGTGTTTCAGCTTCAGTTTTTCATGTCTTTTATGGATTGTCATTGGCTCTCTCAACTCTTAATTTTGTCAATTACTAGAAATTTCAAGCAACCCTGTTTTTGAATGGTTGAAAAACACAGGTTTTTACCAAAGTATTAAACACTTAAATAAACCTGAACTACTGAACATCAAACTCAGTCTTTGATCAATAATGTGGAACTGAACATCAAACTATACATAGAGACTAGTTTAGTTTTGAACTACTGTCACTTCTTGTGTTTCCAGACTCTTTTTGCAGTAGCCATCCGCCACTATTGGATGTGATTTCTACTGCTGTGTGTTTCTAATTAATGCACAACCGTGATTTAAATGTGAAAACAGAAATCCACGGTTTCCAATCTGTCCGTACAGTAAATTACAAAAGTGAGATGTAGAACCGCAACTCAAAGCATGGATTATGATTGTGATTAAAAACACCCCGATAAGATCTATTACGGCTCAAAACTGCCATATCAACATTAAGGACTACTTGAGTATTTACATAAATCATTGTATGTTTGTGATCTGTGTGTTCAAAGTGGTAAATAAAAGCTACATATAACAATTTGATAGTATAATACAGAGCTGCACTACAGGGTCTAACCATTTGACATTATTTGACCTTTTATAAACGTTTTACTCTTTAACACACTCAGTAAAATCACACTGTGTTTTGCAAGGACCGCATAATAAACCATTGACCAATTCTAAAGGGGTTTGGCAGCCTCAGGGTCCAACGCAGTACTGCAGTGAGTGGTAAAGTCTGCAGACATTTATTACTCTGGACAGACTGATTACTGGCTGTGACTGATTGTCAGAGGTAATATTTACAGTTTTATGGGTACTAGAATTTTAAAAAAAAAATCCAATATGATTAAAAAAATAAAATAATTTGTGTCATGTCAGGTGCACCTTGAGTAATAAATATCACAATTAATGGTCTATCAACACCAAAATGAGAAAATAACAGTATTATTTTCTCATTTTGTGGCACTTTGAGATTCTGTTGAATGAAAAATGCCTTATAAATGCAATTTATTATTATTATTATTTATTCAAGTATTAATATTTACTATCCTTCTAGTTTACTGAATGTTTCTTTATTTGATTTGATGCTAAGCTTAAAAGCATTTCAACAAATTTTGTTTGTCATAAATAAAAGTATCAGCTCTAAATATGGTACTAATAATTAGTTTTATATCAGCATTGAAAAATCATAAACTTGAGTTTTTCATTAATTTTAAAGATCTTGTGGTTACATTTTAAAGCCGTAGGAGCTGAAAACAGGAGTAAAAGGCAGAATTTGACAACACACACCCTTCACTTTGCAGGTCTTCTCAGTCCAAATGAAAAGACTAAATATAAAAATAGATGACCTGACACTCTACCCCGAGCAGTAGAGTCACCTCCAGGTTGTATCTATTTGAATCCGATTTGCGATTGGTAAATACAGCTGTCAATCACATATTTATCCCTCCTACTTGTCTGAAAATCCCTCTGATTACACAAAATCCTACATCCAGAGTAGACTTTCTACAGCCTGAATATGCCAAGACATAAATGCAGAAGTCTTGTGTCTCTCCGACCACTTCAATTACAATATGCTGAACGGTAATTATGGATTTTTTTTGCCAAGTGACACAAAAAAAAAAAAAAAAAAACCCTATCCAGAGCTGCAGCTTTAATGTGTGATCTAATTTTATAAGCCAATGTGAGTATAGCTGTTGTTTGAGGTAGGGAGTGCGCTCATAAATATGAAAAAGGGAAAAAAAAACAGCTGTACTTTGTTTTCTTTTGTCCCATAGCATCCTCTGGAAACAGAACAGAATCAGAAACAGAATCCAAATGAATGCAAATCTCAATATTCCTCCCTCCACGACTGTCTTGTGTCTCTCTTTAAGATTTAAGAAGTCTATTTATGGAACACACTACTAGGAACCCATCACACTCTGAACTGCTGACAGCAATTAGTTCATCATAGTGGGAACAGACTGTCACTTGAGGAAGAAAAGACTAAAGAAATGTATGAGGGCAGTCAAAGAAAGCGACGAGAAGAATCGGGGAAACGAGGGAGTGAATTAATAGATACTGTAACAGTGGAAAAACTGCGTCACCACTATATAACCCCGGCAATGCACGGATGCTTTCCTTCATGAACCCTCTTAGAGTGGAGACGTCTGGGCCTTGTTCTTTGGCCGTTTGAAAGTGAGCACAGAGCGCTGGCGGTGAGATGTTTGGTGAAAGCTTCTATAAATAGACCGTTGTGAAGAACGCCTGGATAAATTAATGATTACGAAGTGGGGAGTGGGTGTTCACACAAGATGCCTGCTGCCACTATGATGATGTTGCTGCTCTCCTGTGTTTTTCTATACTGGCATTTTGACAACAGAGAGGTGATGCAGTAGGGTGACTGGCGAGGAACATCATTACAAGAAAAGTGCAAAAAAAAAAAAAAAAAGCTAGATCTTGGCATCGTTCATGCTGTGACCTGAGGTTTACGGTAAAGGCAACCTCATTAGGCGTCGTTCCAGCTCTGTTAGATCAAGGTGTACCAAAGACAAAGACCTTTTGTCCAGATAAAAACTTCAAGGTTTTAAGAAAATCCTTTTATTACATTTACAGAATTTGTCTTTTTGTGCAGTTTCTATTAATTTAGCTATAATACATCCATTTCAGTTACTCCACTGCCAACCAAATGCATCGACTGAGCTAAAATAGTTAATAACTTGCGAACCAATAATTAAATATTCCAGTAAAATATGGCTTTTCAGCAACATCAGATCCATATTGAACGTGGAACCACTGTCATCTTCTGGGACGTTAATTCCATTCAATAAAATCAATACAGTTTCACAAATGAAAGTGGTTGCAGACTTATGTGTTAACCTCATTTAATTATAAATTTTTCTGAAAAATTCACTTGGTTTGTGATTTAGTGATTTATTCTGAATATGCAATTAAATGTAACAAATGCAAACATAAATAATAATACAAATATCAACAATCATAACAATATTAAACAGAAGATAGTTCTGTTTACATGCCCAAAAAGGGATGGAAAGAAGTGCA
>JAPSES010000109.1:8996001-9008329 GCA_029822895.1 Maxillicosta whitleyi | reverse complement strand
CTATCTATCTATCTATCTATCTATCTATCTATCTATCTATCTATCTATCTATCTATCTATCTATCTATATTTTTTTCTTTTTTTTTGCTGAGCAAGATATATTCTCAGAGGCAGCCTAACTCTGTACACCATGTCCCAGTTCTTTTGTGGCAGTTGTATGAAACAGTCATGGCTAGCCTTAAGCAGCTCAACAGTGCACTGAAACTTGTTCCCACTCTTCATTACTGGAACAACATTACCCTGCATTACAGCAGGTAATTATGCAAATGAAAGGCTATATTATTTTATCATAATGTGCAAAAAAAAAAAAAGGGGAAAAAAAAGCTGATGAGGACTTCTCAAGGGCTCATCACTTTGATATATCAGAAAGACAAAGTATCAGCTTCAAAACTTCACTGTGTGCCTATGACCTTCCTACATAAATCTGTCACAATACTTGGATGTTTTGTTAAACCCCAGAGCATTTTTTTTTTTTCCATGTCTCAGACTGAATACGGGTTCATTTTGCATCACTGGTTGTATGACATTATCAGAAACTGGGACAAAAATGTATGGAGTCTAAGTGTTGATACATGTTTTACATTGAAACAGAGCGATCATTTCTACATTATATATGTGAGTTTGAAAACTACTGACCAAACACCTGCTTAAATATTTCACAAGACAACAAACAACAAGACAAATAACACAAGGAAAACAGACATATCCCTTGCTGTGGAGTTATGTGAGAGCTTTAGCTGGTATCCATTTTGCAGCATCATCTTTTATTAAATGCTTTGGGGAACTTTTTTCGCTCCACTTATTATACACTACCCCTGCTCTGTCTCTCCCTCTCATAAACACACTCATGTTCCAATATAGACAAATAAGATGCACATTATCTGTTCTGATTAGGAGGACAGTTCTCAGAAAAGGGATTATTGTTTTGAAATTGTGTCTTTTTGTCTTCTTTCGCTAGTATTTTTCTTTCCCCTGCAGCTCTAGGTGTCTTACTGCATTTTCACTACTGTCACCTAAATATACTACACTGCACCAGTCACAGCGCACCATGCATAGGAATATGTATTGAGTGTTTTCAATAAATATATGTCAGTTGGAGCTGCAAGGAGCAGGAAGGGGGATTAGGGTCCTGCTCTGGAAGGCAGGCGACCTTATATGACTCGATTTAACATCCCCATCCAGTCAAATTATCATAATCCCATTCTCTGTGTTTCTTCTTTTCCTGTCTCATTTTGAAAACTGTCACTCTACACCCTCCATCTTGTTTGGTTATTATCATTTCCCATCCATGCCAATTTTGTTCCTCATCTATTTCCAGGAGAAAAGGAGCCATCTCACAGCAGGCAGTCTGGTGAGGCAGCTGACGTCAGCTGTTTCTCAGCACAGGGTGGCCAGAGATTTTAGGTTTTGTTTTCAAAAGCTTTGGTAAGACTTTGCTCGGTTTGAGGTTTATCTGAAGCTTGACAAGTTCCCAGGGGACTGTGAGCTGTTTGGGCATAAATCAGCACACAGCCCTCTGAACACCAATAATAGAAGTAATATTCGTAACTGACTGTTTACGACTTGTGGTGTATTGAGAAATTTAGTTTGTTATTGGATATAAACTGATCCTATATTGTATTAAAGAGTCTGTATAACAATTATCAAAGTCATTTTCCTTGAGTATATTGCTGAGGTAGCCTCATAATGCAACAAAATCCAGCTGTCATCTGAGCTGTACATGCATAAAGAAGATAAACATAGCCAAGACCTTGAATGTATTGAATAAACTGTAATGCAATATATGAAGTAATACTGATGCAAATGATACTTTTTTATTGACCAACACCAAAAGAGAGGGCTTTGATGTAAATGCACAGTAACCTAGAGGGTCTAAGGATGTTTGCTGTGTACAAATATTATTAAACTAAATTAAAGTACAGAATTCATCTGGGTAGCATTAACTATGTCAATGAGCATGTCAGCTGCTGACCCTGCCAACACAAACATGTTATTAGACTCATAAGACGAATCGTAACTTCAAACAAAATAAAATCAACCAACATAGCAAATTAGCATATTCTAAAATAGTAACTGTGTTAATGAAGGATATGTTATTGGAAAACTAAAAATAGCAACCCCAGGCTGCTTCAGTTTGAGAGAATGCAAACTCTGCACAGTGGAAAAAGACTTATACTTAGGCATGGGCTTTGGGATAAAAATGGACATGACCATGAACACCACACACTCATGAGGAATGCTACAAAAAGACAGAGGTCATTAAAGATAACCTTTACATAAGACATAAAGAGAAAAAAAAAGTGCAAAAAAACAAACAAAAACATTCTAAACATTGTATTTGCCAAAGCTACACCACAATGAGTTTCCTACCACATGTCTCTGTGTAGTTTCTGGTCCATAATAAAAGGGCACAGCAGAGCTGAGTCAGCAACTAAAACTGCCTGACATTTATGCCCAGAGAGTAATGCAGTACTGCAGATCACAAAGACCTTAAAATAAGCCTTTATTTTACATATGAAGCATGGGAACATTTAGAATATCAAGATTTATAAAGAGAGTTTAGTGTAACTGTTCAAGTTCCTGTTTCACAATAATGCATTTTTAAGAAATTAATGGGTATTGTCCACAAGCACGAAAGCTTTAAATTCAAAAGAGTCATGGAAAATGTTGTTTTTAATCAATGGTTTTACTTTTTTTTCCTTTTTTTTTTTTTTTTGCCAAATGCTGGATTTTCAAGCACTATTTTATCTATATTCATAGCCCCTGAATGTTCACTGGATCATTGGCCAAGTTAATTTAGTCATATATACATTACTTGTGCCAATATCTTTGCTATTTGGGTATTTTTATGTAAATCATAAACAGTAATGGAGCACTCATCATGAGGTCAAGACGTGTCAAGGATTATTCATGTTCTTTTACTCCAGGGGTCAATTATGATTTCACAAGAGAAAAGTTCTTTGACTAAAGGGCTGCAGCATCATTATGTTTCAGTTGCATTTTAATTTAGCTATACATTAATTATCCCTTAAAGACCCAAACATCCAGAACCATCTACTGATGTAACTGTCTAATACCTGTTGATCCATTAATCTTATCAACGCATGTAAATAATTGGTGTAAAATACAGTTATTCATCTTTTCATGGTCATTAAATATGACCTATTTGGATGTTCAGAGGCTCTGTAGTTACCATGGAAACACCATCATCTTCTACATCATTGATCCACCAGTAAAACAGCAGATTGGACTGAAAAAGACACACTTTTTTTTTTTTAATTAATTTATTTATTTATTTATTTATTTTTACATTTTTCTATGTTCTGATATTATTATACCATTTGAAATTTATCTGAGCTTTAATGAACATCTACATGGTCAGTGAATTAAATATAGGAAAATTCATTATTTTTAATGAAAAAAAAAAGATCATTACAGCACATAATGTTATAATAAATGACTTAAGAAAGGTGAGCTATAGAGGATATTTCATTTGGGAAGTGACATAAAAGTAACCCTTTATGGGTAAATTATATATATTGGAGTAGCATCATCATTGTATCAATAACTGCAGCGTGTTAAGTCAATGGCTCAAATCAAACAAACAAAGCTGTAATTTAAAGCCATTTCAGCAATATTTATTTTTAATGAAACTCTGGACTCTGGAGAGTGAAACTAGTCACTGGGTAATCATAAAGAAATATTCGCTCATGCAACCAAAATATAATAAAGATTGATGCCTCCATTAGTGAGTTCTAATGCGTTTTCACCCACAGACACAAGCGGATGCTGGTGATTATAATACCCAGCCTAATAATCACATTTTCCCCAATAATGTGGTATTCCAGTAGTAACACTTTTCATTGGGCTCTAATGGCCTAGCCTGCCAGACAGCCATTATTTATTTTGTTATGAGCAGTAAAGTGTGAAAACAGACTAATCCCAAATCAGTGAAGACAGCAGATTTTCAATACAGTCTAAGTAGGCTCTAGTTTGTGCAAACTTTGGCCAGGTCACTGAGGGTCCTCACCACATGTTATCTTAACATGTGCAGCAGGGTTTAGGACGCAAATCTCTTCCCTCCAGCCGAGCCTGGATGCAGTCCGCTGCATTTTGAGTTTTATGAGTGAAATCTTATTACATCTGTGTGGAATCCTGGAGCTGAAGCTGATTTGTGATGGAGCCTGTGTGTTATCTTTGACAGCTCCTCATTAAATGTATAGCGGGGCCGTATATGAAGGATGTGACACTCAGGCCATATTTTTTCAGTGGGTAAAACGATGTAATTAACAAAGCTGGAGGTTGTGGGTCTGTACGCCTCCCAGTGCTTATTAAGATTAGTGAGAGTGAATAAACAGGTCTGAGGGATAAATACATACTTTAGTTGTCTCATGAGGGTAAAAATCTTCAAGTCATTCCACCCTCACGAAAATTATCCCCACTTGGTAGGTGTTATTTTGACTGGTTCTATTCTATTAAAAGGTTAAAGCTCAGTTTTTATGGTTTGATGTAAAGAACAGTCGCACATCCACGCTGTATCTGGGTCAAACCTTAACCTACAAATTCCTGATAGGAGACAAATCTCTTTCATGATGTAACAAGCAAACGTTTGCTCATGTGTGAAGCAGCCTTGTTTTTTTATTCATCACTTTGAAGAGTTTTTTTACCATAAGCGCATCTCCGTGCGGAATACATGGCCCACTTTTTTTCCGTATGCGTTTGTTACATGTACTGCTGTGGATCTGTGTCGCTTTTTTATTCATAAGTTCATGTGTGTGTGTGTGTGCGTGTGTGTGTGTGTTTTATGACAAGTAAGTACCAAAACAGTGTCAGAATCAAATGACAATGTGAAAACTAAGCCCCTGTTGTACATGTGATGATAGACCCTTTCCGCAAGGTTAGCTGTGAATGATGAAATGTAAAAAGGTGTGAGCTATCACAAAAGGATGGTGTGAGCAAGGCTGTCTGGGTGTTAGAAAAATGTGAGGAGAGAGAGAAATATTAAAAAATCATCATGAATTAAATGTCCATAAAGGATCAAGATGTAAAAACCTCATTCAATTCACAACATTTTTAGAGAACTTTGAATGTTTACGGCTCTAACTCCTGTGTGTTATCTCATTATTATGCACAACATTTGCATAATGAGAACACACGAAGCATAACATATTGAAAAAAATACTGACAAAAAAGACAAAAAACACAATTAGAGAAAAGAAGAGATTCAGTCTTGCATTGGCTTTGTGTTTTTAAAAGAGAACCATGACTGAGATACAATGACAGGTGGAGCAAACACAGCCCAGCACATAATCTGATTACAAAATAAAATCATTATAACTTGATAACAACAAGAAATGAAATTGTCTGACCTTAACCCAATTATGTGAAAATGATTCTGACCCGATTACGGTAAGAAAACATATTACGTGCTAAATAACAGGCATCATTACACGCATGGTGAGCATTTGAGAATGACGAATATGTTGTTCAGCACAAGAACATAACAGACGTTTATCTCTGAATGGTGGAATATTTATGCATATAATCAATGTGTGATCAAAGTAAATTCAGAAACAGTGTGTTTTTTTACAAAGCTTTGTAGTGAAGTACATTCAGCACTGATTTAAAAAAAAAAAAAATGTAATAATGTGTGATTTGTCCCCAAAAAAGAGGTTATTGTGACAAGTATAAAACCATGCCCTGAGTTTAGACGTATTTACAACCAAGTGCAACAGTGAAGCTTCACATGTGAAAAACCAGTATGGATGAGCAGTGAGTGTGTCATAAAACACTGGACAGGAAGTCAATAAGATCACATCATCACCATGTTCTTAAGGGATTATGTTAAATTCAGAATTACATTAGGTAATGCCTGCATAATCATGTACCCAGGTGGTTGGTGACCTTGTGTTTCAGCATCATTAAGGAGCTGTGGGTCTGCTTGTGTAAAGGTTCATTATGGATCTAGAGTCACATTTGTAGCATCTCCCAAATGATTTTTTCTGTATATTTAACCGTCCTTAAGTGTTTTATCACCATTAATTGTAACATTATCTTCTGTATCTTGTGTTTTTTTTCAATAAAAATCAGCTATTTTCCAACATTAATTTACAAATCGTGTAGATGTTCATAAAAGCTCAGAGTAAAGTTGAGGATTGTTATATCAAAAATAGAGAAAACTGAAGAAAAAAAATAACTTTTTTGGCTAAATCTATCATTAACTGAACATAAAGCCAGTGTTTCCATCCACTGCCATTGATCCAACTCCATTGGTTTAACTGGTGAATCAATGTTTCAGAGGATGACAGTGTTTCCAAGTTCCACTACAAAACCTCTGAAGGTTCAAATGGGTCATATTTGATGACCATGAAAAGATGACAAACTGCATTTTACACTGATTATTTACATGTTTTAGTGGATCAACGGGTATTTAACATTTTGTATCAGTACATTATTTTGGTAGATTGTGGATGTTTGGGTCTTTATGGGTTAAAATAAATGCTGACTGAAACTATTCTAAGCTGAAACTATTCTAAGATGAAGCACTATATAAATAAAACTGCATTCAATTAGGTGTAGTCATAATCTCTCTCCTCTTGTCAAAGTTTTTTGTATAGTTTGTGATCTGTCATGTGATGTGAATGATAGAACTCAAATGTATGATGCTGAAGGACTGATGCTGAAACAGATTTATTAACAAAAAAACAAAGGGAAACAAACAGAAAAACCTGGTGGCAGAAGTCAGAGTTCAGAGAGAAAGGATGGTGATGAATTCTGAGTTACTGTGAGGTCATGAGGGTTATGTCCCAGTCTAGGGAGTCACCAGGATGTACATAATGTGCTCACTTTTTGTCCCCTCCCAACTCCCAAACACAAAAGCTAGACTAAAACATAACTAGATTTCAAAGTATTTATTCTTAAACAACTTAAGGAGGGTAGGAGAGGGCTCAGCTAAAACAACAAACAAAAATAAAATAAAATAGGGGAATAAAATACAATAGATTAACTTGAAAACGTTCCAAACAATAGAGCCGCCCTCTCGAAAACTAGAAAACGTACACAATTTCAAAACTAACATCAAACTCTATTTACACTACACTTGATTGAACACACAATGTCTGGCGAACAAATAAACACACACACACACACACACACACACACACTATATATAGGAAATACACATCAACAAATTATGACCCAGTTTAATAACAATGGAATGAAATGATCCGGCACTTACACAGCTCCTAAGTAGCTGATAAGGATGGATGAGAAGGTGAGGGAGGGGTCTGCCGCCACTCCGGAGTGAACCATGACACTGTATTAGGTCACTGATTCCCACAGTTTATCAATTTAGGGCCTGAAATATGAATCTGCAAAATTATGTCATGAATTCTAAGCTTTGCATTGTACTGTTTTATTTATTTCATTTTGTGTTTCCTTCATCTCTTCATGTCTTTTGTACCATTATGTATCATTCACCAGTTATTACATTTTTTATGACTGATGTAGATAGTTGTGGAGTGACCCCCTCACCACTGTCTCGCTGATAAATTAGTTCAGAAAATGGATGAAAGAAACTGACTGTTTTGTGTTATTCAAAGATTATATGCAGGAAACTGACTTTATAAATACAATCTCATTATTACTAATAAATGTAACATGACAGTGAAGGAGTATTCAACTGTGTTAGCATCCAAATGAATGGACGTGTGATGTCTCTCTTCGTGGATAAACTTGTCTTCTATGTTCATTTGCGATATTAATTCATGTGACTTATTATTCTTATGTATTTTGCTCTGACGATTGTTAGCCTAATAAAAACAGCTCCATGACTCATTTTGGGTTTGGATCTTAAGTTTGGCACAAGTCCTAGTATTTTTTTTCTTGTATTGTTTGTCCGCTTTCATTATTATTTGTTCTTAAAAATACGCAAATCTAACTTTAATGGTGTATATAAACATGGTTAATGTTGACATCAGTGTACATGTAAGTACCTTTGTTCCTCTTGTATACACAACAACAACAAAAATGAAACAGAACAGAAGTTTGTCAAAGGTACATACACTTATGCTGTGTTTCTACTGTGTGGTACTGGATCAACTCCACTCAGCCTTTTTGCATTTCCATTATGTAATGCCGCCTTTCCACTCCATGGTACCGGCTCTACTCTACTCAGTATTCCTGTGGTGCTTTTCCACTTACATGGGACCAGCTCGTCTCAGCTTGACTCGTTACTCCGACACGGCGTGTTACTTCCGTGTCGTCTGCTCAGAGTTGCTGAAAACTCGCTTGTTGCATGTTTTCTCGTCTGGATTTTACCAAGACTGAATCTACATGACCGTCTTTTGTTCTGTCATCATGTGGATTCATGTGTCACTATTCACTGTCTACTTCTGCATCTGATTTTTGTAAATCGGTCACAGAGAAAACTGTCTGACCAATCAGTGTCTGCAGTGTTGTCACATTTGGTGTCGGTCCCAACATTTTGGAACCTCGGCTGAGGCGGAACTAAAAAACTAGTATTGGGTCCAAGATTCCAGGTCCTTTTTTGAAATGGAAAAGCAAAAGAGTCGAGTAGAGTAGAGCACCATGTAGTGGAAAAGCGCCATTAGAACCTGGAATCTGGTACCTGGTACTAGTTTTTTGGGTTCCAAAACAGGGGAAGTGATATTAAAACTTGTCGTATAAGCACTGCAGATCACTGATTGGTCAGAGAGTTGTCTGCGTCATTGCATCATCAATGTGCGACCTGTCAGACACATGCACCATCCCATACACTGCAATTCATACCATTACTGTAACTTTACTGTTCTTGATAAACCTGATTTGTAATAATATGTTTTAAATCAATTGCTAATTGTTATTAAACTATAACAGTTTTCTTAATCAAAAATGCTTTTTTGTATATTATATCTCCATGAAATTAGTAATACCTAATACTAGAATATACTAAAATGTAAGAAAACATCAGATTACCTGAATGAAAAAATGTTTTTATTTCACAGTTTTCACACAGTTTATCACTTTCTGATGATGGGTTTTAAATACATGTTTCTTTGCTTCAAAAATTAAATGCATGGTGTCCAGCTGGGTGGGCATTTTTGTCATTCCAAGAAAAATAGATTCATAAAAATTTTCAATTGCATTGTTTGTGTCGTGCCTAAAGAGGAATAAAAACACTCAGGAAGAAAAATCTCATCTAAGGTTCTTATAATGCATGCATGAAAGGGTTAAATGCTTTTGTGTATACCATCAATATATTTTTCATACAAACATCTAAACTGGACAATAAATAATACATCTTTTTTATTTCTTTTTTAGGCAGTTTGGTAGAAACTAGATTTTATTTTGTAGTTTTTGTTCCAGTACACTTTAGAACAGGGGTCACTAACCCTGGTGATAGAGCCACTATCCTGCATGTTTTAGACGTTTCCCTCTTTCCAACACACCTGATTGAAATGATAAGCCTATCATCAAACTCTGCAGAAGCCTGATAACGACCATCAGGTGTGCTGGAAGAGGGAAACATCTACAACATGCAGGATAGTGGCTCTAGAGGACCAAGGTTGGTGACCCCTACTTTAGACGGAAAGGCAGGTTTTACTTTTGCTGTTACTACAAGATTATTAGGTTTACTCAGACTTCACAGAGTCCAATATAAATAAGACAAAACGGCAGACAGATTCAGACAGTTGCAAAACCAGAGTCAAAATAATTTGCAAATGTAGAAGCTATATTTAGCTCCAGAGGCAGATTTGATGTGCCAAGTGGCGTCTGCTCACAGACTGTTGGTGTCTGGTGATATGTGTGTGCACCAGAACATATGGCTGTTTGTCATTGATTTGCAACAAATAAGGGGCTAGAACTGCACGCCAAAATATGCAATGCTTTTTCACCTTGTAAGAAAAGTTTTAGTCCTTGAGAAAAAGGGTACTGGATCAGGTCCTCATTGTTTAAGTTCAGGGACACAGTTTGAAGTCAGCTCTGTGCATGAATAGGCATAGGGGGAAAAAACATGTGTGAATGTGTGGCCAGAGCCAAACAGCACCTACTCATAGGGGATTCTTACATTTTCTTCCCATATACAGTATATTTATAGTTTGTCTTATTTGAACTTGCATGAAAATGTGATTTATATTTGCTGGCAGTGAGAGCAACTTGAAAAAGGAAAGGGCAGGATTCCATAGTTCATGCCATGCCATATGTGTGCATTGCATAAGATGAAATATAGTATATAATGTGACATAACATGACATCAAAGCAGAACAATTAGAAAATCATTAATAAGTGCATTACTGGCATCTAAATTGTAAAACTGTAATATTGTTTTCTTCATACAGTTTCTCTGTTTATCACAGCTCCAGCCCCAGGTATCTGATGTTCTCACTGTCGCAAACACCACATCCAACTCCTTTTTTTTTTTTTCCTTTTGGCTAATGCAGTTTTATGCAGACAGCTTGATAAGGATGTTACTCAAATTAATTAACCACCACTCACTGTCAGGGTAATGTCACTTATAAGACAGTTTTTTAAGCATTCTTCCATGAAAAAGTATTCTCATCTGACTGCGTACGAAGCTTTGCTGATTTATAGTTTGACAGCTTCAGGCATAATTCATTTGAAGGTAATAGACAAGTGTCACCGCAAAACTAAAAGCTCCTCGGGAGAGTTAATCCAATAAGGAACAATAAAATCGCTGTGAAAAAGCAACACTCGTATTACATCCCTGTAGATTCATCTGGGTAATACAGTCATATTTTTTCGTCACAGAGGCATTAGAAAAAGATGGATTATCAGCAGCAGTGATTCTGGGAGACAGAGGGAGAAAAGGAAGTGCCAGTGGATGTCAGTACGGGAGAGGAGTATAGGCAGCGGGGATGGGCAGGTGGCCAGAATGACATTGGGGTTTGTGTTCAACACGCCAGAAGGGGTTGGCACTGCCGCTCGCTGACTCACACCCCAGCCCCAAAGGGATTAGAGGGACAATACACTTCCATTTCGTTTTAATGAGTGCTTCACATAGCCTTACAGACATATCACTGTGCAGAAAAACAGCTACTGACAGGGGAAACGATGGGGGACGTGGGCCAAATGACCCTCACTGGTGCAGATTTTTTTCAACAACAGACCCATAAACTATTGGCCACGCTTTGGTGTGGATGGCGCAGGTTGTTTAGGGAGGCGTATCATTGCTATAGTTGAGGAAATGTTCTGTGACTTAACATGACATGGTGTATAAGAACGTATTACGATGTTGCTCTCCAAGTTGAAGATGAAAATATTAATCCCCAGCTTCCTGAGACTACATCAATAAAACACTAAATGATGGATCCCCTCTCCACAAAACGACTTCTAAAATAACTTCACAAAACATTAAACATGATGTATTGCCCATATATTTTAGATTTGTCCTAGGATGAAAAAGAAACCTACTGGAATAATCTCATACAATGTCCGAAATGATCAAAAAACTACTTAACCCGTAAAGACCCAAATGTTTTTGTTTGACTTTGATTAATGACAGCGGATGGAGATGATTATTTTATGTTCACTTAATGATAGATTTTGTGGAAAGATGTATCTTTTTTTCCAACCTTCAACTTTAAGCTGAGCTTTAATGAACGTTGAGATAATCAGCAAATGAAATATAGGAAAATACTAGATTTTCACTTAAAAATACAAAATACAGAGCATAATATTGCAGTGATCACTTAAGAAAGGTTAAGAGAAGAGAAAAATTCATTTGGGAACTGACACAGAAACAAAACATCAGAGTATTTATAGGTTAGACCAGAACCAGTTATTGCTATATTTAGAGTAAATCTGACAACAGTTGAATTTTTAGACACACAATATGTAATATGATACACTTTGTGACCATACTCACACATACCCCCCAAGCTCATATTACTTTCTAACAAGATATAATGAAACATTTACAGTTTAAAAAAAAAAAAAGATTTTTACTGAGGGGGAAATTGGAAACATTTGATCAAACATTTCATCAAAACCATTGGTGGACTTCTTTGATGCTGTAGATGTATGAATACTGCACGTGATCTGATTGAAACAGTGATGTAATATCCTCTTGTTGATGTTTGTTGTGTTATTACCCCTCCCCCTGAAGAAGCAAGGGGTATTGTTTTTGGTTTGGTTTGTTTGTTAACACTTTAGCACCAAAACTATTGAATTCATACCAAATGTGGGTTTATAGATCGCCAGTGACTCAGAATAGATGTCATTACATTTTAGGAAATGTAGGTCAAAGTTAACATTTTTAATGAATTTTTAAAATCTTCCCCCCCCCCCCCATTTACTTATAATGGGC
>JAPSES010000109.1:8980571-8995901 GCA_029822895.1 Maxillicosta whitleyi | reverse complement strand
CACATGGTTTAGCCTCCATAAAGTCCAGACTCTAATTTAGGATGTGATGAAGACTGGATGCAGCGGTTCGATTCTGCGTCAATAATCAAAAAATTAATGAAACTATGGATGGAAAAAATATTATGAACCTTATTGTGGCACTATGGAAGAATTATGTGGTAAAAAAAAAAAAAAAAAAGATGTGACAGTGAATGTGCCCTGGAATCAAAACTGAAGATGGTGCATTCAGATACTGCTTGTTAGACTTCTTTTTTTTTTTTTTTTTGGACGGGCAGTGTACATATAGACCTGTTTGTATATAGCAAAGAATAAATGAGAATAACTGTAGCTCTTGTTGCTAACTACTATCAGTCTACAATAGCAGAAAAAGACAAAAACCAAACCTTGTGTCTAATAGAATAATGTTAATATAAATAAAACAAAAATCATATCCTGCAAAGTACAGTCAATTATAAAAAGAAGAGAAAAAAAAGAGAGAGAATCAGCTTTTCTGTAATTTGGCTACAGAAACAGTGTGATAAGCCAAATGAAAATGCATTGAACAGCTACTGAAATAATTAAACTTGACAGATTTGGCAAGAATTTTGTCTTCAATGATAAACCTTGAAAAAAACAGAGTCAAACACTTTAAACTCCTATTGCAAATATCAGGTGTTCTGAAACTAATTGTAAAACAGTGCGTTTGTGAACCCACTGAGTCTGAAAGCGTTCTGTAACATCACACAGACCTGTGGACAGCCTCGGGCATGTGTTTGAGAAATGATGAAAGAGGATGCTCAGGATGAAAGGATGAGGTAAAAACAGGAATAACGTGGATTCACTCCAAGCTGTGGGAGGTTAAAGCCAAGCGGAGCGTTTGAGTGGCAGGGCCCACAATAGAGAAATTAGCCGTGCTAGAAAAAAAAAAAAAAAAAAAGACCAGATCAGCAGTTTGAATAGGTTGACAGAGAAATGAGAGTGAAGGAGCTACAGTGAGGGGAAATGAAGAAAGGTTTGCACTTTCAGGGTTTCTTTTATTTTCCTGGCATTTGACAAATTGGTTGGAAAGGCCTGGCACAAATGAGCAAACAGACTGTAATGAAGTGGCAATTGCTTGGCAGTGTCTGAGTGTGTTCATGTACAGAAGAAAAATACATTAGAGAATAAATTAAGACATTTAATAACGTCGAAGTTTATATAATGTGAAATTATAGCATGGTTCCTGCAGATTTTGACAAGTTATATTTGAGATATTTTATTTTTTAACCTGAAACCCAAACATCCACTGTCAATCAAAAGCATCTACTGATCCAAAAAAAAAAAAAAAAAAAAAACATTAATCCTATCAATTTGTGTTAATAATTGGTGTAAAACACAGTTATTCATCTTTTCATGGTCATCACATATGACCCATTTGGACGTTCAGATCCTCCATAGTGAATGTGGAAACACCATCATCTTCTACAACATTGATTCACCAGTAAAACCCATGGAGTTTGGTAAATAACAGATGGAGACATTGAGATTATGTTTATGTAATGATAGATTTTACTGAAAAAAAATCACTTCTTGTTTTTTTTGTTTTGATACAATACTGTTTTTATAAGCATTTACATGATCAGTCAATTAAACAGGAAAATACATGATTTTCATCAGGAAAAATTCAAAATGATAGGAGGATAATTTTAAAATAAATGGTGATAAGTCACTTAGAAAAGGGTAAATGGACAGAAAAATCCACATCATAAAAGCCACACTGGGTCCTTATGGGTTAAGAACAGAATTTAATGGTCATTTCAGAGCCATACTGGCAAAAATGTGTGAGAATCTAGGAAAAAGGTATTTATTTACTCCAACACCTTGATTCCCACTGTTCCAAGTCTTTTCTCACCAGGAGCTGCAGAGTTAGTGATAACTGTTTCTAATTTTAATATAAATTTTCAGGTTGGAACAAACAAGTTTATGGCAATTTAAGACCTACCCTATCAAATTTAAAACATTTTAAGGACTTTATTTTCAAAGTATTAAAAGCAGATTTGTAAATTCAATCCTTGTAAGACTGTTTAAAACCCAGTAGGTACCCTGTATATTATAGCAGGAAACCAGTCAGAGGATCTGCCTGGTGGAGTTGTCCTGTGCAAGGACATGCAACCACATGGATGACATCTGTACAAATGGCTGCGGTGTTGGCTATTTACCTGAATATGACTCTTTTCAACAACCTCCTTAGGGCAAAATTGTACATGCATAGAACAAAGGGTTAGACGGCCCCCCTCAGAGGTCCTTTAGCTGGGCCCTCTGGGAAAGGGTAAGAATGGGAAGCCAACCAGCCCCTACACAGCTGGTTTAAGCAGCTGTCGGCCATTAAAATGTACATGTTAATGATACACGTACTGTTTAAGAACTTGGTTGTTCTATGAAATAAACAATTCCATAAAAAAAAAAAAGAAGAAAAAAGAGCCTTCGTTATAAAAAGGACTCCATCATTTATGTCAGCTAAGCTATAAAGCAGGACTTCTGGGACTAAAACAACTAAGTCAGCAGACCTGGAGAAGATTGAGGTGATAGGTCATATCAGATCAGCTGACTGGGAGGCTTGAAGGTTTCATGTGTCGTCACTTGGGACACAAAGGAGATGCTCTTTTGTTTTTTTTCTGTGTACAAGAATAAACACTATCGATTAACAGCAACACAGTCCATGCTCACATTAGATTTCAGTGTATTTTCATCTACTGAAATGCAATAAAGTGTTTTTCCACAGCTTTATTTGAAGGTTAATCATTAAAGATCTGGTCACAGGCATATTTTACACATTAAAATGTAACAGGTTGCATTATTATATTATCTGAGATGGGTTTCAAACTTATAACATCTGTACTTAAGGATAAAGCATCTAGTAAATTAATTACACAAGTAAGGAAAGTTTAATATGTTTGTCAATAATAATACTTAAAACTGTGAAATTCTATGAGCATTAAAATAAATGTATTATTCAGATTCTTCCAAGTGTAACACTTAAAAGTCAATTACGTAAATATCCATAACATTATCTTTAAAACATCTTACTTGTACTTGTGTCATCACTTTTCATTTTCATCTTATCAAAGTATGTAAAGATCTAATTCTATTTAAACATTTTTAAGCAATTTCCCAAAAAACAGCCCAGTCTTAGTTTGGTTGTGTTGCTTTGTGTTATATTCCGCTAACGTGTGCTAAATCTCATGACAGTTATTGTTTTGGCTATTTCTATTTATTATTTTTTTATTTACACTCAAGGTTCTGTAGGCAAACAATAGGTTTGTTGGTTTAGTAAACCTGTAATGACCACATATGTATTTCTCACTCTTAAGATCCACTCTGGATTAAAAAAAAAAAACAATCAATTAATTATATATATATATATTTTAAAGACCCAGTCTGGATATGTGAAGTATATGCAGCATTAAAAACAATTTTAGGAAAAACAGCTTCTATAAAGTGTATTTAGTGTTTCACTTGCACTTAACATGTCTTTAATCCTTTTGCTCAGACAATATGAGATTTAATGGAGTAATTTTCTATTTTGTACCAAGTTTCATTCAACACATTTCTGTTTGTTGTGCATCCTGTCATGGGGTCAGGGGTCACACCAAATAGTGACTTTACAGTCACCTTAACAACCTATTTAATTCAGATTTTTGTGTCTTATAAGGCTGAGCACATATTACCTGCATTTCCTAGGTGTATCTGAAGCAAATTAAATAATACATATGCTAATTTTAACCCTGTAACAATACCAAACATTCTGTACAGTACAGTATGTTATTAAAGGTGAGAATTTTTTTTTTTAATTAATTTTTATCCTCATTAACAACAGTCCTTGTAATCACCCTATTACTGGCCCTAGCTGTTGCATCATAATGGTTCTAATTTTAGAGTGTACCTTTGAATAACAGCGTGAAAACTCATTTAACCCCTGAGCATTACCTCTGGGAATGTGTCTTATAATAGAGTAGCATGCAATGTTACTTCCACTGGTGGAACAGCCTGTTCCACTGCTGCCACCTAGTGGAGCTTTAGTTCCTCTGCCAAATGGCTTCAAAGAGGAAATCTGACCCTTTTATCCAATAAGAGATTAAGCCAAAATATTACTCAATTATATTTACCTTGCTTTTCTTAGCTTACCAAAAAAACAAAACAAACAAAAAAAAAAAAACACATTCAAAATCTCCAGCATAAACAGAAAAATGTCATAATGAGCGTTTTCCAGCACTGAAATGTTTATTTCAAGCTTCCAAAACTACAATTAAAAAATTAACAGCATGTCTTTCCCCCCCTTTATCAACATTATTTCTTGCAGTTCTCTTTTAACCATACTAATTTACACATAAACAATTTTAAAGGTATCAAAATTCCCAGTTGTATTTCAAAAACAAGGCAACTGAACACTGTACCCTTCTTGCATTACAATACTTGTTGTAAAACATACTTTATACTTGGACAACATACAGCATTCTGGTATGTTTTTAACTGACATATAAAGAAAGCCCATGTATTACATATGGAAACATCATGACATAACTTGACTTTTCTTTACAGGTAAATCAACAAGAAAAAAAAATAAAGTCTATTTCTGTGAAAATATACTGTTTGAAGCCAATTCCTTAATAATGATTAAAGAAGTTGGTGTTGTGGAGTGGATTTATAGGACAATGTAGCAACCACCTTCATAAAAAAACCGGCATCCCAAATCCTTATCCATGGATATTAAAATACAGCTTTAACAGGTCAGTTATACCTCAAACAGATGAATATCCTTAAATGCTGTTCAAATTTGTGGCTCAGGTTAAATAAATAAGAGTTTAATTTGTATGTTAAAAAGCATGTATTACAAAGGTGTCTGGAATAATTAGTAAAATAAGAGGTTTTCCACATAAAACTAAAGGTTGCCAGTGAGGGCTGAGTCCATGAGGTCATCGTCTTCATTCCCCATATACATTGGGCTTGACCGGGATTGACCCAGCATGGACAAAGATGAATCTGAGGCTGAGATTGGTGACCGAGACCAACTGTCTGCTTTTATGGGATGTGAAGACGGCCCCATGGACATGGAAGACTTCTTCTTCTCTTTCTCCCTGTCCCGGTCTCTATCCCTCTCCCGTTCCCTCTCTTTCTGCTTCTTCTTCTCCTTTTTATGTTTTTTGTGCTTCTCCCCTGAGCTGAGGGGGATTGAGCTCATGTAGTCCTGGGGAGGTAGTGGGCGCATGGTCTGGTCGTCGTCCGAGCTGGGACTGTTCTGGTGGGACTTCTCTGCCACTGAGCTGCTGCCTGACTCGCTCTCGCTGTCGTGGTTAAGTGGGGTGTATCCCGGTGAGCGGCTGTGGCTTGGGGAGGAGCGGTCATGCTTGGGGGTAGATCCACTGAAAAGGGGGGAGGCTTTGAGGCTAGAAATCTGGGGACGCATGGAGTCACCGGACCCTTCCCCTGTTTTCTGAAGGGTCACTTTAGCTTTGATGCTAGGTGAGCCGCCATCAGGTTTGCTAATGATAATCTTGGCCAGACCAGTTGCACCCACACCTCCTGTTTTAGGGTCCATCAGCTTTTTATCCCCACTATTTCCACCTGAAACTGAAACTTTTGCTTTTGCCTCCTTGTCAGATTTCTCCCGCTTGTACTCCCCACTTTGAGAAGTGGCATGCTTGGAAGACCCCATGTTTGAAGACCCACTGCTAGGAATGTTTCCAGAACCACCACCAGGAGTAGATCCTGACCCAGGTCCCCCTCCAGGCGGCCCTACTTCACATCCATCTTCTCCAACTCCTCCACCACCCACACTCTTCAATTTGTCTATAACTGCGGTAAGGGAGGGCTTTTTGTTTCGACTGGGTGACTTCCCTTTGGCATTTGGATTGTTTGCATTGTTCTGGCCTCCACCACCACCGCTTCCACTGTTGCTCCCACTTCCTCCACCCCCTCCACTACCACCTCCACTTCCACCTCCTGTTCCTCCTCCCCCTCCACTTCCTCCACTGCCACCCCCGTACTGAGACTGTGAGCCTCCAGAGAATGTAACAGAACCCGATGAGGAGGAGGAGCTGGAGGATGAGGAAGATGCAGAACCAGATGAAGAGCTCCCACCCATTGGCTTTTGAGAGCTCATACCACCACCTGAAGAAGACTTGGACCCTCCAGAACCACTACCTCCAGAGCCCATTGGAGATTTAGCTTTTGAGGAAGGAGGTGTTCCTGGAACCTGGGACTGCTGCATTTTCATGGGCGAGGACATTTTGTCACCAGAGCTGCTCGAGCGGGAGTGAGAAGGGGAAATGTTGGGCTTAATGCTAGGATTCATAAGAGACCCGGGTGGTTTACCACTCTGAGGTTTAATTTTATTACCACTCCCAATACCACCTCCACTACCTCCTGGTCCAGAGAGACCATGCTTAGTGATTGGAGATGATCCTGGTTTGCCCACACCCATACCCTGAGAGGAGCCTTTAGACTGAGACTGGCCACCTCCACCTCCTCCACTCCCTGGCTTGGAGCTGCTGCTTTGTGTCATTGAACCATCCTTGCTCTTGATCTTCCCAGAAGAAGAGTGTGAATGGTGACTTTTGCTGCTACTTGTTCCCCCACTTCCTCCTGTGCTGCTTGTGGCAGAGCTGCTGGATGTGTATCCACTGTGGGATGAAGTTTTCCCCCCAGTTATAGTCCCCTTGGGGATCTGAATTGTGATTTTGGGTATTGGAGGGGTGGCACCACCAGGAGGCGTTTGTGAACGACCTGAACTTCCAGGTGACTTGGAGCCTCCTCCACTAATGCTCCCACCAGAGCCTGAGCCACCACTAGGGGGAGTGTAGGGTCGTCCTCCAGAACTATGGGAAGGGGACTTTCCTTCAGGATCCATCTTTTTGCGTTTAGGGGGTTTATCTTTAGATTTTCCCTCACTGGAGGGGGTTCTGCTTCGTTTCACCTGTTTGCTCTCTGCTGAGCTGCTCCCCATTGCGATCATGGAACTGCTGCTTCCACTTCCACCATTCTCATCTTTTGGCCGCATAAGTGCCTGTTGCTGCTGTTTCACTTTGGGTTCTGTACTTTTAAAGTCACTGCATGTAGCTCCCAGACTCATCATAAGGGGGCTCTGGGAGCCACCACCATGTGTGTCTCCTAAATCAGGAGCTTGGCCTAGAAGTGGTTTACCCCCACCACTACTGCCTACAAAAACCATACCCATATCAAAAGGATCCTTCAGGGAGGGTTCTGGAGTGCTTTGTCCATGTGGAGTGGGGTTCTGAGGTGTTCCTGAAGGTGTATTCTGCTGGCTACCTCCTCCAAAGCCTTTGACTAAGTCCATGTCTCCATCAGCGCTTGGAGAGCTGTCATCAAAGTAGTTCTGGGGAAATCCATGGCCAGAGGTCAGTAAGTCAGGGTTAAAATCATTGGCATCAGGGAAGAAGTTAGTAGAAGAGGAATCGCTGGTAGGAGTGGCAGCAGTTGCAGCTGCCTCAGCAATCAAATCAACAGCATCTGTAAAAGGATTTTCGTTGCTGTTGGTATTGAAAATGTCTGCTGAATCAAATACTGCGCTGCCCTGCCCTGAGCTAGAGGAGTCACGAATGGGGGTACCAAGGGGGCCTCCATCATCCCCACCACTGCCCATAGGGTGCTGCCCATGACTCCCACCACTGCCTTTACCTGTCTGCTCTGGCAAATCTGAGAGGATTTCTGTGATATCAGGCCCAATGCTATCAGAGCTAGAGAGGCGCACCATACGAGGTGGTACAGTGCCTGGTGGCTGTTGCTGAGACTGAACATGAGACTGTGAGTAAGGCATGCTGGGTCCAGAGGGTGGAGTTCCACACTGACTGGGAGCAGGAGTAATGCTATGGGGAGTATCTAATCCATCACCAGGCAAGTTTACATCAAAGATAGAATTTTGAGAAGCGTCCACATCCATAGAGAGGAGCTCACGGTGGAAGTCATCCTCATGTGTGACCTGGTGGTGCTGATGGTGCTGCATAGAAGACTGCTGCGTTTTCATGCCTAAACCACTTCCCCCTGCACCGGCAGCAGCAGCACCCGGTAACACGCCACCCTTTTCTGTCCCTCGTGGGCGCTTTTTCTTAATTTTTGCACTACCTCCAGGGCAGCTTCCACTCATTCCATCTGTACGCGGTGAGCCAGATGATGAATTCTGCCTCTCTAATGGACTAGAGCCATACAGAGCAGCAAAATCTTGGGTGGGGTTGTCTTTCAACAAGTTCATCAGCATAGGATGGTTCTTGGTGTTGCTGGCAGGTGACGACGTTGGTGGTGGAGTTTGGTGAGGTGGTGGTGCATTCTGGGAGCTGGGACTGGAGCCGACACTTCCAGTTATCTGTAACAGACTTGTCAGTATTGGATTCTGGGTAACTTTGTTGTAGTCATCTGAATGGCTTACGCCCGCTTGTTGTTGTTGTTGCTGCTGCATCTGTTGCTGGCCAGCTGCTCCGCCTTGGGCTGCACACTCTCCTCCTTGGACTTGTCTGTCTGATCGGGACATCCCATATAGTAAAGTGATGGGACCTGTAAAGTTAGGTCCTCCAGGGGGTCCTCCTCCAGTCGGCGTGTTTCCCCCTGTGAGCCCAGGCAGTCCCATAGCATCTCCTCCCGCCATATTGTAGGTAGGACTCCCAGAAGGTGGAAGGTTATTCTTCACCATCGTCTCCACTGTCTGTGCTATCAGTGACAGGGCTGGAGTGTCTGCCTGGATGGTCTCCGCTTTCCTCCGAATAGCTCGCATAGTTACAGGGATTGACATGCATCTGAAAAGGGGGAAGAAAAGGTTACCTCCACTTCCACATGAATTGGAAAACACTTCAACATCTACTCTGAAAAATCAACTCACCTCTGTACTACTTTGGTTATAAATTCATCTGTGCAGATAAGGGCATCTGACAGTCCTTTATAAAGTTTGCAGGATACTTGTATGGAGTCAATGACCTCCATTACCACTAGAGGAAGATGTCAGAAAAGAGAGGACTCAGAGCAGCAAAAAGGCACATTTTACAAGTGATTCTGTAGTTTACACACACACACACACACACAGGTCTACATATACACTGCCCTGGCAAAAAAAAAAAAAGTCACACGTGCAATATTTTACTGCACAATCTCCAGTTTTGATTCCAGGACACATTCACTGTCACATCTTTTTTTTTTTTAACCACATAATACTTCCATAGTGCCACAATAAGGTTCATAATATTTGTTCCATTCTTAGTTTCATTCATTTTTTGATTATAGATGATGCAGGATCGAACCACTGCATCCAGTCTTCATCACATCCTAAATTAGAGTCTGGACTTTATGAAGGTTAAACCATGTGTGAAAATGATGTCTCATTGTCCCTGAACCATTCTGTCCCAAACCTGATGATCCTGATCAGTCCTGGCATTGTCCATTCTGTTAGATGTTAAAGACATGAGAGGACACTTACTGCAGTTAGACTGAAATAACCTGTTCCAGCTCAAACATTATAAACAACTGCAGTACTGACCCATGGAAGGATTCAATTTACTGAATGTCTCCTGGAATCAGAACCAAAGGTGGTGCAGTCAAATATAATAACAACAGTACTAATATAACAATATGCATGTGTGACTTTTTTTTTGCCAGGCAGTGTATATACTGCATTGCTGGGATTTAGTTAAAAACTCACCACAGACTAATGATTCGTTTACTGGATGTTGGAAAGAGACACTAAAACTGGAGTCAGTGAGTGGGCAAACTTCAAACTGCAAAAGGCCTGCATTATCTGCAAACAACACAGAGGCTTGTTAAACTTAATCTGGCATTAAACTTCAGTTTATCTTCTTTACTGACCACCTGAATTAAATTCTTTTTAATACTCACCCTCTTTGATGGAAGTTTGTTTCACACAGCTGCCAATCAGATTATTATAGGCTGCCTGGTGTCTGATGATATCCAGCAGGAGTGGTACTTGAGCTGGATGGCGGAATGGGATCTTGGATACTAGTGCTCCTTGAAGAGAATGACCATCCTGCACCGGTGCATCGCCATTCAAGAAGTAACAGTGTTGCTGGTCTGGCAAAATCTGTAAGAACATTAACACACTGTGTTTTAGAATGGTTTCTTCTAGTGATTTATGTAAATTATCAATTGTCAATTTTGATTAGCTGCAGGATTGTTTGTCTTGTATTTGAAAAAAAATTAAAAATCATAGACTCAAAAGTAATTCCAGCAAATAATAAAAAGCTAAAACATGTGAGAGGAGGTTTTGTGCTTACGGAATAGAAATGCATGTTGTGTGATGGTGGTGGTGTGGAACTTCCCTCCTCCAGGAGCTGAAGCTGGCTTTGGACAATTAACTGGTACAATGGAGAAAGGCTGGGGGAGCTCTCAAACACTGGGATTGCTAGTGTGGGAGGCATAAACAAGGAGAACTGTTAAGATCCAAATAAGTCTGAGATGCTAGTATGGCAGTTAAGGAACATTTTTCTAACTTGCAAATTACATTATCAAGTTAGAAATGTGTTAGTATCACTTTTCTATAAACGTACAAGTGGCATTGCCCATTCTTTGAATGAAGGAGAGCGAGAAAGGCATGGGCCGATTCATCTTGAGGAAAAAGCAGGCTGGCAGGTCCACACAGTTGGAGTTGGTCACAGTGGAAAAAGAAGGTGTCCTGAAACACATAAAATGATATTGATTCATCAAGTTGTTGTTAAACCACTGTACACTTGAGGGTTTTTCCTGTAGGTGCCATCTGGGTCTATGTGGATTTAAATAATTCCCCCCTTTTCAATAATGCTTGTCCTTAACATATTTGTGAAATATAATTTGTAACAGTAACTGTACTAATAATCACAATTTGACCACAGGCTGGGAAATTGGCATTATTATTATCGCCATGTTGATTTTTCAGTAATTTCATTTATTTTGTGCCAAAATGGCTTGGGGGTGCTACATGTACACATTACAATTGTAGGGAAAACCCTGCACCCAGAAGACACTCAAAACGACAGCCTCACTAACAATCAGTGGTTGTGTTGAGCATAAGCAAGATCTATTCTCTCACCCCTTGTTGTCCACAGGATGGGATCCAGTAATTAGTGGTGCAATTGGGAGCTTGTAGACTGCAGATGTTCCCTCGATCGTCACAGATACACTGACACCTAGTGACCGTGGCACTGCAAAAACAAGAGTAATAATAATAATAAAGATGATGACGACACTGTGTCTGCAGATAGAGACTAAATGCGGGAGCAGAATCAAAAGTGATATCATTGTGTAGCTATGGACACAAATTAGTTTCTTAATCCATGCGCTTACCATTGTTATCTGTTAAGTTGAGCTGTGTACCCGTTCCTTCCTCAAATATGTCATAAGGGGACACATAACATTGAAGAGAAACAAGGTGTCCCCCACTCCTGGCTGTTAACAGACCCACACTGCCACGAAGAATAGTGTCCACTGTATTAGCATTGGTTGCTAGTCTGAAAAACACCAAAGGAAAAAATAAGTGTTTTGTGAAAACAGGATATACTTATTTGTCAGCCTTATTTCCCATTATTCAGAATCCTTCCTTTTCTTTTAGTCCAGGAGAGGCAATGATCAGGCAATGATATAGCAGGTGCTAATCAATAGATTTCATGTGGCCCTGTGATGGTAAGTAAACACCACACTAAGTGACTGTTGAGGCCATTCTTATTTAGAAAACTGCTTTTCTCTGTGAATCTTAATCAGGTAATAACAAACACAGAAGAAGCTCCTATAACCAAAATATTTAAAGCATTTCCTGTCTAAGTGTATTCAAGGCCTTCTTTGTTCTGTAAAAACAACCCTTTTAAAACTCAGTGGAGGTTAGCTTACCTGAACATGTGCATCATCTTAGTGAGGTCGAGCTCTAGAGACTGTAGTGCTATATACATCTTGGTTTTCAGCTTACTAGAAAAGAAATGAATATTTATAAAGATGGAAAATAAACAGATATTACATTTTAATATAGCCATACATACATTAAAAAAAACTCATGCCACAGACTGTTTTATGTTCATTAGTCAGTTAAAGCGAAACTCAAATATTAATCATGCATGCAGCTTACTTATCCCCTGGGAGCTTGTATAACTCAACCAGCCCCTTCAGATGTTTGGAAAACTCTTCAAAGTTCTTCTCTCTGATCGAAAGCAAGAAAATGGCAGGTTTGGTAGTTTTCAGAAAAAAATATTTCTAATGGGTCGTTCAAAAAAAATCAGTTTGTGCATTGTGTTTTTATTTGTTTGTTTGTTTTGAACTTACCTTAGGTGCTGAATCAGCTCAGGACAACTCTGTGACCAACAAATCAAGGAAAGATTATATAGATTTTATTAATTTGTAATGGCCAATAACTGCATTGCAATAAGAAAGAGAACCAAGGGGTAGAATTTGCAAATCTGTTGCACAGATTGTACAGGGTTACTTGCAGCACAATGTTCAACTGACCGTAGGATTTTCTCCCTGATGAGCCACCTTGACGTCCACTAGCTGACCACCAGTGTCCAGTTGTACCTCCACATAAAACATGTCTGATGTGATATAGCACTCTGTCCCTGATGGGCTGAGGTGGGAGCCCAACCTGCAGAGAAAAGATAAGATAATTTGCATGCTTTCTCCATAGGTACATTGTGCTACTTAAGAGCTTTTGACCACCATCATATAAATATAAATAACCCACATTCATCAAGCTTAGCAAACACTGTTCATTGTGCATCCTATATGTCTTGGGCTCTAGGTTCTAAATCAGTCATTGCTGGAACCTCCTCGTTGAGCTGACAAAGAAACTTAAGCAAAATGAGAGATATGGTATAACTCACATGTTTTGTCGCGCAATGGATTCCAATCGATCTGTCATGGAGGGCAGAGATGAAACTATGAAAGAGAGGAGAAGGGAAAAAAAATTCAACACATACTATGGCTGGTTCTGATAAACTGGCTGTCCAGTATTTTTAAAGTCATGAGGAACACCATGCCTGCATGCATGAAAAGTTAAAAAGTTAAAGAAAAACATTTAAAAATAATTTTCAGTGGTTCTACAGATGACAAGTTTTCCCCAATGGATAAAAGAAATGACCCTTTTAATGTGAACATGATGCAATTATCCAATAATGGAGAGCAACACGGTAACACAAATTCATCTTTTGTCGTGCTCTCTTATGTGTTTCTGTCCTTTGAGTTAACAACCTCACCTTTCAGCGCTCTCTGCAGCGTCTCCAGGCAGGTAAGCAAGAGCTGGTGACCTGCAGCATTCATCATACCACGTTTCTCCTGGGATACAATGTGAGGAAAAGCAGAGCGTAAGATAGTAGCTGAGAAAACACTAAAATGCTTCATCAACAACATTTGATGTTAAGATTTGTTTTTCACTGGCTTAGTCAGCACAAAAGGTCAGACATTTAAATGTCACTGCTGCAGTTCCACTGGCCCAGCAGGCATACTACAAAAAACAACAACTTGTTTGTGCAATTAAGTGATTAATTGCAAGTATTGTGAACAAAACTGGCCTGGTAGTAAGTTCGCTGTGTGTTTTAATAAAGAACGATAAAAGATTATATTTATTGCAGACTTTTAAATACCCATAATTCAAGTCCCAGATGACCTTCAAGAGATTTTTATGTCAAATATATATATCTTTAGCTTACCATTGCCTGACGAACCACCTTGCTGGTCTCCTGCCATGGCCGAGAAGCATTGTGTTTGGCATGAAGCCTCTCCAGCAAAGCAGCCATGCGACTCTGCTTCTCTGATTCTACAAGGAAAACATTTAAAATGATGTTTATTCCTATTGGGTTGTTCTCAAAATTTCAATGGACTAAACAAGTGGATACTGGTACTGGGGAAAATAATGAAAAATACAAATTGTCAATGCAAAACTATTTATCTTCAAACAGTTTAAAAAGCTACAGCTACACAAGTAATCAAATTACAATTGCAATGCAATCATGTTATTGCCAAAGCATGTTGTTTGAAAGAATCAGTGTTTGATTATATTTTTGAGTGAGTGACATTGTACAAAGAAACTGTTACCCAACAAAACAAATCCCAGTATTGATCACAATAATGAATCTTCTCTAAATCACACTGCCCTAATATAAATATTACTTCTTTAAAAAAAATCTTGCATCAGACCTAAGTTAGGTTTAACACCAGAGCTGTAATAAACAATCAGTCCTCTTATCATAGACTAACTTTGGCTAAATTCTACATAATTCTGTCCATCACACAACGTACAGGCAAAATAAAATTTGACAGATGGCTTTAAATAGCACACAGCTGAGTTACTGCAGTCAGCTAAATATCAAAGTTTTCTTATATTATTAAGTCTGTGAGAGAGATTTCCTGCAGAATCATATTCAAAGATACCAGAAACTACAACAGTCCAGAAACGTTTTCTACTGTCTTTTGACGCTGCAAGATAAATACACCTCCACCTATCATCTCCCAGGCACTCAAACGTCATTGCACTTTGTTTTGTTTTTCTATATATATGCCGGAGGGGAACAATTGCATTTTTACATGTATATGCCAAGGAGAAATAGAGATTTAAGCTAAATAAACACCATGCAAACGAAATTAATTTGATGGATGTCTCCTTAATCTGTCACTATGAACTGCTACAGCATTTACTATTTATATTTCAGATGTGCGGCTTTCTTTCAATAAATAATAAAACTGGAATAAACTTTCTAAATGACAGTAACCACTTTAAAATATAATACGTTAAAGACATTGTTACTGCAAAGTTGATGTAAGTTGTTAGCTTATAAAGCGACATTGGCTAGTTGTTGCTTCACGAAATGACTTGAAGTGGGAATACCAACGTCATCAGGCGATTAGTTTGTTATTAATTAGTGTAAATATATATTTATATATATCCAACCAAACAACCGGCTAACGTATAAAAGCACAACCAACAAAGACCAATTGTTATATAGTCAAGCAAGTTAGCTGTTAGCTTGTAGCTTTAGTTGCCTCGTCCTATAATGGCAGGAGACAGCATTAACACACACAGCAAAAGAACCTCTAAATATCATTCTCACCGGACACCTCTTCTGTTTTGAGCCGATCTGCATGATTTTGATTTCCTCCTTGCTGGACAGAGAGAGTAAGTTCTCTCGCGGGGCTACCGCTTTGCATAGAAACACCAGGCCCCGCCGCCATTGTCCCTGTCCCCCGTTCGCTTTCCCCGCTTCTCCATCCGGGCTTCCGTACTGTGTCCGTTTCGCTAAAACGGGGGTGGACCAACTGTCACCACCAATTTCTTTCTTTCTTTCTTTCTTTCTTTCTTTCTTTCTTTCTTTCTTTCTTTCTTTCTTTTGCCCCAACAAGGTAATG
>JAPSES010000109.1:8955418-8965456 GCA_029822895.1 Maxillicosta whitleyi | reverse complement strand
CTCCTCATTTCCTCACCCCCTCAGCCCACCCCAAAAATAAATAAAAAACACTCCCACCATCTGTGCAGAGTGACAACAACCTCTTTACCCTACCATGCACAACACAGACTGTACACCACACACACACTTGGGGCAAACAGACACATCAAACATGACAAATCCTCACTCATAAGCTCTGTGTGCTTTTATATTTGATGCAAGTGTGTGAAAGGTTTGGATGCAGTGTTTCTGTCTATGTGTCATTCATGTTTTTAATGAAAATAATAATAAAAAAAAAAAACAACAACAACAACAACAAGGCTTGATACTGATACACCTTCTGCATGTTCCTACCCTCAAAGACAGTTAGCCATGAGCATGGATGTGCAGGCAGGGAGTATTAAATAACAAACAAACACACACACTATTACCATTGTTTCACAGATGCAGTGGAATTTCATCCTGTGCCAGCTTCATCTCTTTTCACAGAGCTGGGCGTGGTGTTCAGACTGGCAGGGTGGTGATAGTGGGAGGGTGCAGCACAGTGGGTGAGCATGATGCAGTGGCATCCGATGCCCACTGTGGTGGAGGTGACTCCCAAATTTAGCTCTATCTGTCGCAAAACATGCTCGTCCAAGTGATTTTTTTTATTTTTTTTTACATTTTTGCATTTTTGTACTCTGTCTTCAACTGCTGGATGACAAAAACAAAATACGTAGCAGATGAAATATGTTAATGCTTTGTTCAGGTCTTCACACACCTACTTGCTCCACAGGAGCTTTCAGATGACAGGTCCCGGCCTCACACAGTGGGCCTTTGTCTCTCATCTCAATATCATGGCCACTGTGTTCTGTCTGCATCCTGTATCTGCAAACCTGCAACACACACATGCACAAACACAGAGAAAAAAAACTCCCCATTTTATAATTATGATGCTTTTTCAGTCCTGTGAAATATTTTTTTTTTTGCATTAATCCCCAAATAATTAATCCGATAAATGTTAACCTAATCTGATAAATGGGACTAAAACGCTCCAGATGGAGATTTACGCAGGCCTGGGCTGGGCCTACTTTGTGTAGTGTTTGCAGTGTTGTGTTACGATTTTAGCGGATCATTTGATCATTTTTAATAAAGCAGTAAAAGTCAGCCCCATGCTGGATTATTTCATTACAGTAATTGCACGGTATTTCATAAACATTCATTTGAACAATTACGCTTGAAATCAATCCCAATTAATTGATTTTATGGACTTAAGTTACGTCAGTTAAGTCAGTTAAGCCTATTTGTCATAGATATTTTAAATGAGCAGCGCATTATGAGAATACGATCAGCCCGTTTTTCTGCTTTGGGGGGTGAGATGTAGGCCTGTATTTGTTTTAGACGAAAAAAATAAAAATATTCTTAAACGAACTATAGTTATTGAAGATACAGAAAATCTCGTTAAGTAGTGTAAATTAATACATAAAATAAAAATAATTTAAAAAAAAAAACTACCTTAATTATAAAAACTGTTGATTTAATCCGACTTAAATTTCTTTCTTTTTTTCTCATAAATGTGGGCCCAGGTGAGTTCACAGACTGTGGATTTCTAACACCTCTTTGACCTTCCAGAAATATCCGATTAGCTTCACGCTTGTCTCTCCAGTCCTTGCAAAAGTGCGTGACCGTTTTATTCCAGGACACTCGTGGACATTCAGCCTCCTTTAACTACGGAGAATAATGAACAGATGCTGAGTGAATTAGGAAAGAAATACTAGGTCCCTCCCACAAGGGCCACTTTGGCAGCGGCCGCCTGGCTGCCACGTGGCGCAGCTGGCACCGGGTTGGTGATGGTGGGCTTTACTGGTCTGGTCTGGTCTCTGGCTTTACTGGTAGACATTTAGTGACTTGGCACCTAATCCGCCATCAAATCCTCTGCCAGCCGCGGCACCTCCACACCGACAACTCCACAGTGTAACTGAGTGGATAAAAGTAGAAATGTGACTCTCACCTTACCCTTCACCTGGGGCCGTAAAGCAGATTACCCCTGACCCAAGAGGATGCTGGGAATATGAGGCCAAAATGACATTCACCTTTAATGACAGGCTTCGTTTACGCATTCTAATGGGCTTCAAGTGGCTCTGTGACAGAAACTTTTTTTTTTTTGCATATAATTTTGGCATGTAGCCTATTTATATTAAAATCAGAGTGAGATATTCTTAGTTTTTTTGGGGGAAAAAAGTGGTCTTACGTTTAATAAATCTAAAACTTTAAGATAAATAGGCTATATTCTCTTTATCTTCTCATTTTCAGACACGCAGCTTTAATTAAAGGTCGTGATCTGTCACTTTTGATGCTGATATTAAGCTAAATTAATTCCCTATATATTAAGTGCCTGCCTCTAATTATGGAATCAAATACTTGAGTGTTTTTGCGTAAAATATAAAAAATGATAAAACGCGGATCTTATTGAAATAGAATTAAATTTGGGTTAAGAAAAGTCTCACTTGCATTTACACCTGCTCCACCCGAGGGATTTTTCTATAACTATTTTTATAACAAACAAACAAACAAAAAAAAATGTAGGCTACATTTTGCTGTGTAAATCCTTGCCATGTAAAAATTGTTTAAATCTCTCCTGTTCCTTTAGGACCGTGTTGGATGGACCTGTTTCCACCCTGCGGTGACCGGTGCTGATTTCCCCTGGATGTCCGCAGCAACATATGGGACCCGGGGCAAGGTTCCAAACATGGAAGCTGCTCCCACTATTGATTTGAGAAATAACCGATAATGTGGAGTAGCATGCATAAACATAAAATGATCAAATATTCTATTTTATTCTGAAAAAGTATTTAAAATCTGCATCTTTGGCAGCATTTTCCATCAGCAGATTTTAATATCCTCAGCTCTCAGCAGGATGAAATAAGTTAATTAAATAGGCTAAAAATATTTTCATTTCTAAAATACATATCAAGGAAGTCAGACGATTTTTGCTTCAAATCAAGCAGTCTTGCATAATCTTTTTTTTTTTTTTTTTTCCCCACTGAGGACTGTAAATACACTCACCTGCAGAGTGTGAGGTGTTTGATCCAAATCTCCTCTTGCTGCTGAGACCTGATCCACAGCCATGTTCACCACCCTGGGAAAATCTGGTGTCATGTGAAATTGCACCATGAGTTTTGTGAGATGTTGGCTCTTATTCTGTCTGTCTAACTGAGTTGAACGAGGCCTTAAATGATCCACTTTTAACTGATCCTGATCCCTCTCTTGTTCGCTGTACTTTATTGGAGTAAGCTTTGAAGAAAACACATGTAATTCCTATGCATTTAAAGGGAATCTAATTGACCCAAGATATGAATTTAGAGATCATAGTCTTTTTGGTCTTTTTTATTTTCTATGCATCTCAAACAAATCACCAATAAAGCTCATTCAGCAACAGGTCTAAAATGAGGATACTTATTTTTGTATGTTGTTAATACACATTACGTCTGATTGGTAAAGAAACTTCATTTTTGTACTTCAATTTTATGTAAATATTCTGACTATCTGTAGCAAAACCCAGGTTTAACCCATAGAAAACGTGTTTTATTACATTTGACTAAACCTCTCATTCGTTCTTAGAAAGGTATAGAATTCTTACTGCCCTTTACAATAAAAATATTCTGAAGTGGGGCTGTGATTACTGACCAGCTTCTTTTATTTTTTACTTCAATGTAAATAAACTGCATTTAAAAAATGCAAAAACAATACTATTCTTTCTGCAGTGATTCTACGACCACATTAACCGTGTTCATCTTCCCTTTCTTCACTGTCCATGACGCAGGACTATTTAATTTAACTTTATTTTTCATTCACTTATTTGATTGTATGTGTTAAAACCCAGTCGAAATTATAAGTTTAAAGTGTCATAAAATTCTTTAACGTCTAAAATGTGATATATTTTGTTTTGTCCCCCAACAGCACTTTCGACAAACTTTATGCTTCCTTTTTTTTTTGTTCACTGACAAAACAGAATCTATTTTTATGTTATAACTAGGCTATATATGTTAACCAAAATATACAGAAAAATACTTACATTTTAGAGACAAATCTAGTTAAGGAAATTACTTTTTAAATGGATGTATAGCTAAATTAGAGATGGTGACTTAGTTTATAATATGAGAATAATTTTATAGATATGAAGCATTTATGGGCATTAAGTTTTCAAGTGAAATATTTCAATATAGCCTAATTATAAATTTAACAAGCAGGGCCTATACTAAAATCAAACCTTATCGAAAGGTTTTACAGATTACTGAAGACAAAATGTGTGTTTATTCAGTTTTTAAAATATTGAATAATAGTAAAAGCCTAATTAAAAAAAAAAAAAGAAGCTTGTGATTGTGTTTTACAAACAATGTTTGTTTTATTCACGGTACCGACACTAAACGTCCTCCTGTTTTTCTGAAGAAAATATGTTGGATCATGTCAGACAATTATAAAACATTTTTTATTTCTGTTGTTTGAGTCATAACATTTTTTTTTTTTTTTTTTTGTAGGCCGATACATGGTTTATGTCAATTGCACTCATTCTGCATACAGGATAATACTGGACACACTGAATGTACAACAGTATAGGGATGATATCAGTAGAATACAGAAGGTAATCAGAGGATTCTTTCTGTCACTGCCATCTCCCATCCTTTCCGAAAATCCTCTTCTTCTCCAAACAATATTACACATAATAGGATTGTCATTAGAAGGTCAAAAAGCCTGATTGTGAGGGCTTAATTATGGAAAAAAGCATTGAGATCCTCATATGGAGTAGCTCTGTCGTGGTGCAAATGCACGTCGTGGAAAGGTGGAATGTTCTCCGAATGCGCACCTCCATTGCGCGCTCCCGAGGGCCCAAAAGGTATGCTGTGGCTGGGTCGAGACGCCGTCAGTCCGGAGTAATGCATAGAGTAATGATAGTTCCTGTCCGTCTCAGATGACTCCTGTTGCCTCCCGGTCAGTCCGCCGTTCAGGCACACGGGTGGGCTGTGCTGGCCCTCGTAGTCTGGGCTGCTGTAGTCTGGGGACGTCCCACCCGGCGGATACACGGCCTCGTACCCAGAGCCGTAGGTATGGCTCCGCAGGTTCAGGGCTCCGGTTCCAGGCTGGTAATGAGGACTAGAGAGGCGGGAACACCGATAGGGATAGGGATGGACGGAGAAAGGAGAGCCGGGCATGTGGAAGCGGGCTCCATCCGAACACGGCTCTGTCAGGAAGTTTCTGGTGTTGAGCTGCAGACAACCTGCCACCAGGTTGGTGGTGGGCTGGGACAGGCCTTTACACAACATCTGCACGTAGGATACCACATCTGGACGTTTGCCGTTGCGTAAAATCTCCCCCAGGGCTAATATATAATTCTTGGCGAGCCTCAGAGTCTCTATCTTTGAGAGTTTTTGGGTTTTAGAGTAACACGGCACTACTTTGCGCAGATTGTCCAGCGCAGAATTCAAGTCATGCATGCGCGTGCGCTCTCTCGCGTTTGCCTTCTGTCGACGCATCTTGGATCGCTCCACGCGCGCCGGCGTCATCTTGCGTTTCTTTGGGCCGCGCTTCTTGGGTTTTTCTCCACTGTTTTCATCACCACACTCCTCTTCCTCGGCCTCATCGTCGTCATCATCATCATCATCGCCTGCCATTTCAGACTCAGCTCGACTGCTGCCTTCCTGTGGCTCGTCCAGGTCGTCGTCCCCTAGGTGACATGCCTCGTGGCCTTCTTCCTTGACCTTGGCGTCCACGTTCCCATTGTCCTCCACCCAGTCAGCCGCGAGCCTCTGGACGTCCGGCAGCACCTCGCTGAACAGACGGCTCAACATTGTGGCAAGCAACCTGCAAGAAAAACAGCCCACACTTGAGTTGGTCTGCGTCCTGCTGCTGTTTACGCACCCTTAGGTGCTTCAACTGAGTTGTTATCAGAGCCGTAGCCCCCCCCTCCCCAAGGACTACAACATGAGGCCCAGTCATACAGTCCTCTGTAAGATGACCCGTACCAGGGGTAAACTGGGCCTGTCATCAGTTGACATTCCTCTAAATACCTGTGGTTTAACCAGGTCCAACGCATGGCCTTGTGGGAAAATGCCCGAAACATCACCTTGTGGTTTTATCTCTAGGCAAGAATTTTTCAACCTTATTTGAAAACTTCCCACCCCATATCCACTGTTAGTATAACACCATAATGTTTATCTAAATAATGCCCTGACAGGCCGAACCCGTGATTATGTCTTCATATGTACGTCTGTGAAAGACAGTTTTATTTAGGAGGTGTTATACCTTATTTAAAAGGTTTATATTCTCAAGTTCTAAATAAAATTATATCCGGAATAAAAATATGATTATTTAAGGACGAAAAGCAACAGTTATGGCAGTGCTGTAATCCCGTGCGCCTCGGCCTGTCCCCTCCAGCAGTCCGGCACAGGGAGCCATGGCCTGCTTCAGCGGACCCCCCAGGGGACGTATTAAAGGTGCCAGTATCCTGGTCCTCCTCCATCTCATAAATTACAGACCTGGAGCATTTCGGCAGTGTCAGGCTTCCATGTGGTCCACAGGATGTCAAACACCGGTATCTGAATATGTATATTTTAGCAGCTACTTCATTGCCGTTATGGAAATCTCATTTTAGACTGATTACCTCTGAAATAGTCATGATAAAAATAATAATAACACCCCAATGACACTGAACACTATTTTGTCTCGGCAACAGGAAGCCCTTTACAGGCTCCCGAAACAAATTTTGGAAACCACTGTAACAGGCCCCATCAACACCCTGAATATTTCCATGGCTGAACTCCAGTGTTTTTCCTTCGGCACTTCAGTTGTAAATTAGGTGTCATGTCTGAAAGAAAGCGCCGTTAATTTAGACTCTCCTGTGTGTTTTCCTAAGTTACAAATTCGGACTTGGGACTATCAGACCTGCAAAGGTCGTGAGGCCAAAATGTCTGCAAAAAGGCCTTTTAAATCATCATGATTTATTTGAATCCTTATAGTTTTTCTTATTAAATACAGCTTTACTTGGTGACCAAAAGTCTTATTAGATGAATGAGGCGAAATGATAACCAGTAAAAAACAATAACATCACTAAAAAAACTTGACATATTTCTTGTGCTTCGCTCAGATGCGCACATTGACTCTAAAGGCATATTTTTTTCTGACAATGTAATTAATGCCAACCTATACCTTGTCAATTAGCCTGTGTCTCTATAGAGGATTCTGCCCCCAGAGTGGTTTGACGCGCTTCGTGCAACACACAGTCACACACAGACACACACACACATACATATAGTATATTCACAGACACACACCTAGGTATTGTATTATCCGATTGCCAACTAAATGTGATTAAATTCCCTCTGTAGTGCGAGTTTCAAGGGTAACTAACTATTAATACTAATGACGCCTCGGGACAGATTGTGCATTTTAGAGAAAGAAAATGCTTAAAATACACGTAGGTGGATCAATATGCTCGATGAGACCGGCGATAAAGAGTCTAAAGCCTTGCGATTATACAAAAGCAGCCCCTCATTTTAAGACAGGCTTATTAAAATCTCTGTTGTTACCACTGTAAGACGCACAACAGGCATGAAAACAAAGAGGAAAATCGATTCAGATGTGTATCTAAAAGTCTAGGATGGATGTAAATGTGTAACGTACCTCCGTGGTGGAGCTCGGTGACGGGGCAAAGCAGGTTTGTTTACACCATCTCTCTCCGGGTGGGCATCACATCCACACGCCCTACAAGGATGCTTCTGCAGGCAAAGCGCTGTGTTCTGCTCTCACACCTCTCTCCTCTCCTGCCACCCTGCTCTGTCTGCTGCTATCCCCAGTCCAAACGCGTGGAGGGAGCCGTGTGGCACCTCAGAGGCAGGACTGGGTGGGTTACATACCAGCTCTGATGCCAGGCCCATATGGCTGGCACGTCATTGGCAAGAGCCATCACATGAGAGCCGGTGATTGACATGCGGCCGCATTCACAGAGACTGGCTTCCCCTGGGGGAGAAGGACTCGCCATCTGTCACTGAGCTGAAAGAGAAAATGGAATAAGGAGTGAATGGCACAAAAAAAAAAACCGCACTGGATTCAAACCGCTTCTGTTAGCCTCTCTCTATTGGAAAAAAACGGGGTTAATCTCATATGGAAGGTTTAGGAAAACAAATGCCTTATGAGAAATAATTACAGTAGTGTGACAAAAATAGAATCTTGTTTCTCAGATATTCGAATACCCCTCATTATAGCATTGTTACAGACCTCGTTAATGATTTGTAGGTTATTAAAAAGACCATTAATCAACACTTAGATCATGTAAATTATATCCTAACAAACAATAATAGGCAATTACTGCAGTAAGGGGCTTCCTATAGAAATGTTATAGCCAATAAGTAGTCAAGTAGAGCAGGAAATTCACAAGACAGACTGTTCTCAAACAAAGGCCTGGGCTGAAGAAGGCTCTGCTATGAAGATCAGAGTCAGGGAGCAATTGCCTAAACGAGTCAATTGAACTAAGCTAAGCAGAGCATCTTGGTTTGGGTTGCCAGGCTTGGCACAGGTGCCGGTGGGCGGGCTGGTGCCAAAGGTGGCGGAGGCACAGATTGCACAGAGGGGCCAAAAGATGGGGCAAGACAAGACAGGAGGAGAGGCAGGGAGACAAGTATAGAATTCACTGCGTTTGTTACTGCAGTCTTTGGACAGTTTTCTGTATTTCATACAAAAAAAAAATAATAATAATAACATGCATGAAGATTATAGAATATTTTTTGCATATATCCATGTATTTATGTGCTGTTAAAACTGACTGGATGAGCCCCTGTGTTGTCACCTTCTGCAAAACAAAACAACAAAAAGGTACATGATGCAAACATGAATTGCTTTTGTTTATTTAGTTTAACATGTATGTACTCTAACTATACAGCCCAGGTCTTTCTAGACTCATTTTTAAGGAGGTGATGCGCAGCATAAAGACAATAACAAACAATTGATGCATGAAAATATGGAAAGAACACTGGTATTTAATCAATACAGTCTTAAAAACGCATTGTCGTGTATCTACAGTCTTTGATTTTAAGTAGATTTCTTTTTTAATCCTGTGTTCCATAACTTTGTTCTTTATTTGAAAAAAACAAAACAAAAACACCCCCACGTCAAAAAACAGAAAGCAGATAATCTTTCCAAAGCTATGTGTGAACTGAACCAGATAAATTATATGTATTCACACTGTTAATTACATTAGAGCTTGAATGTTGCATTAACAGCTTGATATTTGGGATTTTAATCATTTCACACATTATCTGCATACTCAAATGGGAGCATTTGTTTTCTCTCCTTACATATGGGTGACATCTAGTGGTGATAAAACGCCAGTGCATGTCTTTAAATTACACCATCCTTTTTGCCATCTTCTGTAAGCCTTTGACATTCAACAGTAGTTAAAAAAAAAAAAAAAAAAAAAAGTACCCTAAGCATCATTCTTTTGTCCTGAAATTTGATGACTTTTCCTAAATTTTGCCAAAATACACAATAATACTACTATACTCTTGAACAGGTGCCACATATTTTTGGACACTGAAGCTGGTTTGGGTCAATTTTATATATAAATCATTATTACTTTTATATTTTTATGTGTTATGTTAAACATGACATGATACTGTGTGACAGTAGTTTTCTATGAAAACAAGTTTGTAAAACTTAAAAAAAAAAAGCTCTTCCTGCTCTGAAATATTATATTTATATACAGTATTACATATATTTATGAATGTGGGATAGTCTATTTAGACATTCTAAATAAATCTGTACTTCAATATTTGCTATAAACCAAACTATGAAGGCTTAGGAAATGAACAGTTTGTAAAGGTTAATGATCTAATTAAACCCTCATTTTAATTTAAACTTGCCATAGTTGCTTATTTAGCAAAAAAGACTTTAATACATTGTTTCTCAACACGTTAGTGTTACCAGAAAAATGTGAATATATGGTCAAATATTATCCACCAGCACATCAAATATGTTTGAAAATTTTGAGTCACATAATAGTTAGTTATAAAATTTTGCCCCCCCATCCCC
>JAPSES010000109.1:8939843-8955318 GCA_029822895.1 Maxillicosta whitleyi | reverse complement strand
TAGATAGATAGATAGATAGATAGATAGATAGATAGATAGATAGATAGATAGATAGATAGATGGATAGATGGATGGATAGATGGATGGATGGATGGATGGATAGATGGATGGATGGATGGATGGATGGATGGAATTTGGTCATTGGTGCCTGTTCAGGTCTTTGGGGGATTCAGTATCAGAATCATATGATCTGATTGTACCTCCGTCCTTCGAGCTTGCAGACATACTGCAGATACGGCGTCCAGTCCAGGCTTCCTCCTTCTGCCTGGAGCCAACGCTTCAGCTCCTGCCTGTTCACCTCCAGGAAGTCTGTGAGGAGCACTTTGTTGAAAACCTCACAGCCACTTAAAACCTGGTAGAGAGTGGGTCCTGAACCGATGTCCACTAGAAGATCACCGCTCACATCGCCTGGATGAGTTGGGATAAAGAAATAAATGAAAAGAAGGTGAAACTGATAATAATAACAACAACAACAACAACAACAATAATAATAACAACTATTTATATAGCGCCTTTGAAAACTGGGTTTACAAAGTGCTTTACAGACATAGTAAAAAGGGCACAACAGCAGGGACCAAGATGTAAACAAAGATACTAAAACAGAAACAACACAATAAAGAGATACATAAAACATCATGTATTAATAAATAAATCATGATAAATGATAAATCACTGGTGAAGATTTTAACCCATAAAGACCCAGTGCTACTTTTGTGTCAGTTCCTAGATGAAATGTTCAGTCTGTTTAACCTTTCTTACATGATTTATCACCATTCATTATTATATTATCGTCTTTATTTTGCAATTTTCACTGTGAATCATGTATTTTCCGATATTTAATTTCCTATATTTAATTTAGATATTCATGAAAACTCAGTTAATCAAAGGTTATTATAGCAAAACAAAGAAAACTGACTTTTTTTTAGAGTTCCCAAATGAAGTTTTCTCTCTATTTAACCTTTCTTAAGTAATTTATCACCATTTTTTTGTTATATTATCCTCTGTATTTTGCAAATTTTCAGTGGAAAACAAGTATTTTCTTATATTTCATTTAGTGATCACATAGATGTTCATAAAAGGATGTTAATAAAAGGGTTATTATATCTGAAACAGAGAAAACTGAAGGAAAAAAAGACTTTTTCAGCAAATATATCATTAACTGTCATTGATCCAACTCTATGGGTTTTACTGGTGAATCAATGTTGTAATAGACTGTGTTTCCACGGTAACTATAGAGTCTCTGAATGTCCAAATAGGTCATATCTGATGATGATGAAAAGACAGCAAACTGCATTTTACACAAATTTTTTACATGTATTGATATGATTAAGGGATCAACAGGTTTTTAACAGTTTATATTAGTGGATGCTTTTGGCCGCCAGTGGATGTTTGAGTCTTTATGGGTTAATACCAAAATATCAGGAAAAATTAAGGATGCTGCAGATTTAACTTAACGTGACAGAATGCAAAACGATCTGAGGAGGATGCAAAGGGTATTGATATTCAGACATTCTTTTATCTATTCCTCACCTTCAGTGAAAGCTCGGTGCAAGCACGCTAGTTTCCATGGCACGATGCTGTCTTTTCTTTCAAAATCAGCCCGTGGTGGTGTATAATTGTACTGCAGATATGCTGCTGGATCAAACTTCTGGTAGCAGGATGCCATGGCTGCCACTCCATTCTCTGTGACTTTCATGTCCATTCTGCTCTTTTCTTTGCGGTTGTTGCTGTGGAAGAACTGCCACATCAAAAAGTCCCTCAGGATTGCAAAGGAAAACCACAAAAATGCAACTTTAAATTGAAATATATAACAGAAATGTATTTTCATCAGTCAGCGTTCCATATTTTAATGAGCATAACTGAGAATAAGGATAAGGATGTTAAGTTAAATCTGCAGCGTCCTTAATTTTTCCTGATATTTTGATATTAACCCATAAAGACCCAAACATCCACAGGTAACCAAAAGCATCTACTGATCGAAAACATTTAATAACTGTTAATCCATTAATCCTATCAATACATGTAAATAATAAATGTAAAATATCATCTTTTCATCGTCATCAGCTATGACCCATTTGGATGTTCAGAGTCTCCATAGTTACCATGGAAACACTCTCATCTTCCACAGCATTGATTCACCAATAAAACCCACGCAGTTGGATCAATGACAGTTGATGGAAACACTTGGTTTATATTCAGTGAATGATATATTTTACCAAAAAAGACACTTTTTCTGTTGTTTTCTCTGTTGTTGATATAATAACTCTCAACTATAATCTGAGCTTTTACAAACATCTACTAAATTAAACCCAGAAAAATGTATTTTCACTGAAAAAAAGCTAAATTTAGAGGATAATATATAATAAATGGTTGATAGATTAACTGAAAAAGTCATTTTCTATTCAGTTTTGTCCATCGTTCCATATAAAACCTTGGAGTTTTCATGAACATCTATGTGATCAGCTTATTAAATATAATGAAAATACACGATTCATACTGAAAATTGCAAAAATACAGAGGATAATATTACAATAAATGGTGATAAATCACTTAAAAAGGTTGAATAGAGGGAAAATATTATTTGGGAACTGACTCAAAAGTCGCACTGGGTCTTTATGGGTTAATATAAATTAAAATAAATGTCTTTAAATATACTTAAATCTGTCTTCTGAAAGAGAAAAGTGAATGATTAAGATTAGATAAATGAAGTATAAAGTTACTTACACACTATCCAGCGCCTTGGCTTGGCAGTTAGTCCTCAGGTGCACTGCTGCCTTTTACTCTGTTATATACCTGAGTGTGAGTGGATGTGTCAGTGGATGTGTGTGTCTTTGCTTTGGGCAACTCCCAAAGTTTCATAGGCAGAGATAGTGATCTTGCTTTTTGTTCTGATAGCATTTGTTTTGTCCTTTGTGTCCAGCCTCAGGGACTGATACCATCAGAACAAGGGGCTTCCTCCAACACTAGATCCATTAATGGACTCCACATATGGCTTTCAGGTCCTCCACCCACCTATCAGAGGCTCTTCATATCGCTCCCATCATACTAAAGGGCCTTCTACACTTAAGCCACAGACCAGTTTGTAAGTGACTCCAAAAACAAATTTTGTTTATGTCTGAGAAGAACATTCATGAGTACGAACATGAGAAAACAAAACTCCTATGAAGTGACAACCTATAATAACAAAACCATCAGGATTGTGTTAGAAATGTGTGAAAATGTCATTTCCATCACTTGCATTGTAACCATAATCACATCTAATCTCTAAAATCATCAACCAGTAAAAAAAAAAAAAAAAAGTAGAGCTCATTTACTCATCAGCAATTTTTAAAGAGTTTTTTAAACTTATTAAAATAGTTTTCTTTCTTTTCAGTGCTTTTCTGCTTGTTCCTTTGTCTCTTTACATTGATGGGATCTCTTGTTTACTTCTTACAGTCCTCCTCTTTGAACTTTGACAGAACTTTTCCACACACACAAAAATCAGGTTTTCCCTCTTCAAATGATTCCACCTTCCATCAAGACAGCCCACCTCTTCTGATCTTTTCTGCTTTTCTTCAGAGGATAACTGCTCGGCCTCTTTGTATGTGAGTTTAGTTTAACAGACTTTACAATGTGGCGTTTAATAAAGCAACATTTGGTCAGATATACTAAACCCTCACAGTTTATTATTCCAATATTCTCAACGTTTATGGTAATGTTGGTTTAGGATTACAAGGAAAACATCTGAAATAATGTATTGACCACCTTAGATTACAACCCATTGTTTAAGGGTGTGATGTATTATTATCATTATTGTACACATTTCAAAACAAATTCTTCCATAAACAGACAATAATTTGATGTTGTTATTTTGTTCCAGGCTTTTGCATTTTGTGAGTGGTCCTATTTTTGGTTTGGATGGAACTCTAATCCATTTACTTTTACCAGGGACAGGAATTTCAAATTAGCTTAAAGATATATTACTTCAGAACCTCAGAAGTTCAAAATGTCCACTATGTTACTCTGCATTGTACTTAAAAAAAATCTCAATTAAAATATTTTATTCATCCCAGGGAGGAATTATTGAATAATCAAAACCACATTGTGGTAACGAGAATTTTAAGGTTTAATGATCGTTTGTATTACTACTGGAGCAGCTGTGCTCTTGGAGGTGGGGAAGAAGGTTGTGGGACTGGTCAGAGGGGTTGCTGGTTCAATTCCCCAGAACAGCAGTGAAAGTTTTGTTGCCTGGGGTGCACTTTTTTTTTTAAGATATCTAACCTCCTATTTGCCTCCAGCCCACTCCCAATCTGCAATGTGTGGTGTGTTCCTGTATATTCAGCTAGTGATGGGTTAAATGAGTTGGTGAATTTGAGTGCATGTTACATACAAAAAAATATTCTAAGAAACAAACAAAATATTTTAAAATCTTTTAATAATCTTACAGTTTACATCTCACTTTGTCCTGAATTTACTGTTATTTTTTCTCTTAATGACATGAACTTGCAATTATGACTTTTCAGTATAAAAATGAGCCATGTTTGCAGACGTAAACAGACACACACTCTCACACAGTAATAGAAGGGGATTAGTGGAGCCAGGAGCACAGTAAGGGTCAGTTCCTCCCCACAGTCAGATCAATAGATAAAAGCGGAGAGAGGAGGAGGAACACAGAAGAACAGATAAAGAGCAAAAGTGAACAACAGAGAAAAGAACAGGACAGATATAATGGAATAATACACATTTAGCCAGAGCTACAGAGGACAATTTAGTTATCTATGGTGCTAGAGGCAGTGGGAGTCCGACAGTGTCAGTCAGGTCTGCTCTGGCTTACCTTTCATTTTGTCACAGCAGGTTATAGGGCAGGTGCAAACCACTTTTATCTACTACTTGGCCTAATGGACTAATGATCCAACTCCATAGTATAAATAAAAGGTGAACAACTTGGTAAAACTTCTCATTTTCTGCAGTTGGTTCTGATAAGTTCAGCTTCCTTTCAGTTTCAGAATAATAAGATAATGGCCACCAGCTAAAAAAAAAGTGAAGAACTTGATAAACTTGGCTTGATTTAACGTGTCATATGATGTACAATAAAAATTACAAACATATGCAATTATCTCATCTGGGACAACCTGGTTGAAATAAACTGCATGATTAATTCTAAATATGTGCCTACTAAAGCAAATATTTTACTTTGTTTTTAGAATAGGAAAATATGCCAATATAACTAAGTAAATCCCAGGAGCATTTAACATGAATAGAAATTGGGGTTTTATGTTAACCTTGAAGTAGCCATGAATGATTACTACAATGTCTGAAATGGTACTCATTCACAACATCGATTGCTCTTTATAAAATATATCTTGTATGTGTTAATATTGTTTTCACAAATTGCTAGCCATCTGAATATCTGCATAGTGGATTTTTAAAGTTTCTTACATTTTTGGGGGGATCTCTCAAAAGTTTTTGGTGGGTAGAATTATGTTATGCCTTGTGCAGATTGTAAAACTGTTGTAATTTTTTTAAAAAAATCTGATAAAGCATCTTGGTTTAATCATTAAGACGTTTATTTTGAAATACAAAATTACTTCCGCAGCTCTTCCGGGTTTTACCGGCCGGTGCGACGTCACTTCCTGCCACTTCACCGCCAATTTACGACGCTATCTATGAGGCAAAGCAGTATTTTATGTTAATGTCAGTGAACCTAAAGGTGAGTAATTGGCTCTGGTATTTTGACATTAGCGCTTTATCAACAGAATGCGTGGAAAGCTGAGTAGGACGGACTGTTTTTACTTGTTGCAAACTGCGGTGACAGTTTCATCAGCAGCTCAGTGATTTAGGGGAGGAGTCGAGCTCCTGGTCGTCCCACTTGTGCTGTGGTCCAACTAACTGTCTGTGTGATAAATGAAGGAATTGCTGTGAAAAAGAAGATGAGTAAGACTCTGTAGAAGTTAGACAAGGCAGGTAGAGATACAGAACAAAAGAGGTTGGGAGCCAAGAAGTAAGAACAACCGTCTTTTAATTCTTTTACCATGTAGAGAGGCAGTAATTGCCTTTTGACTGTACATTACAAAGAGGCCTAGCATTTAATAAATCACAGATGATGCCTTAGCTCAAGTTTATCTTTTGTCTGTCTTGTGAATGTCCTTTCCAGATAAACGAGGTAACAACCTGACAATGCTGCTCCGGAGGCTGACGCTGTGTTCAAGGATCCCCCAGGATTCCCAGAGAAACCTCTACCGTTTGTTTACCAGATCACTAACACAAGGCAAGCAGTGATGCAGTGTTTACGTGGGTTAATGCATGCTGTGGGGATGGGCTATATATCAGTTAAATAAGTCAAAACACAACCTTCTCGCATCTGGTTTTGGATATGTTTCTGAAATCATACATGGCATATATTAGTAAAGTAAGAATATTTACCATCATATTTTCTCTGCAGTTCATGTGGCCTGAAAGCATTTGATTAAAAACCTAAATTGTTGAATCATTGAGGAAATTAAAATGTGTCTTTTTGGTCATGTTGCCCAACTATAGCTTAAAGAATTATAGTAGATGTGAATTTGTAAACTCGGTAGACATTATGCAGTCAACAAGTGTTTTACAATGGACTAAAGTAAAACAACCTGTAACCCTGGACGTTCTCACTAAAAGAAATCTTATGTTAACTCAAATGATTAGGTGTCTTTCCGCAGAAAATAAAACATTAGTTTAGATAATTAAGCCTTTAAATCTAATAACTACTGGATACAGGATTTCTTATGTGTGTTTGTGATAGTATTGTGGGTTGGAGTTGTGTACGTTAACTAAATGAACTTGTCTCTGAACTTGTTGAACTTTTTTGTGTTTTCTTATAATTTATAGATTTTCATAGAAACAGTTAATTCGTCAAAACACAACTGTGAAATTAATTAGTATGTTGCTGAAAAGACTTATCTTTTTATACTAAAAGAAATGCTGAAGTTTGATTTTTGTCGTGATTGTATCAGCATAATCAGTACAGTGTGAGGAGATAGGTGTGTGTTTCTGTGCTCACTTTGACTGAGATATTTTGCCTGCGGGGGCTTTTCTGACCTACTGTAGACTGTACAAGATATCATGGGCCTCTTTCTGTCTTTCTCTTGCGCCTCATTGCTCCAGAGAGATGTGTATTGTCAGCATGGGCTTTGCTGCTTTGCTACTCTGCTGATGTGGCAGTTTAAAGACTGTGATGATCTGTTTCCCAGGTTACAAATGGATGGAAGGGACAGTTTCAATGTGCTTGCCTCAGTCATGTAATCAATGAAATGAAAAGCTAGCAAAACATGATTGTTTGCACACCTAGATTTGGAAACTTGGTGTGGAAAAGCAGGCTGTGTAACAATATATTGATGGGTTAGGAGATGTGTTAGTCATATTTGTTTATAAAGTTGTCATCCACACCTCTATGCTGTATATTTGAACAGATTTTTGCACGTTTGGTGTTTTGTGTCAGAAGATTTTAGAAGGCTGTGAGACCATTTTTAGAGTCTTTATAATTATCAAATTAAATGAAGGCTTAAGTAAGTTCCTTTGTCAACAATTCAATAGTTATAGCCATACATTTCTCATGGGCAAATTCTTTACAATCCGATATATCTGCTACTGATGCCATTAACAGATTTTTATATTTTCTTTCATGATGGTAGACCATACTATTTAAATGAGTGATGAAACGGTTAAAAATAGCATCCATTCCCTCTACACAGTTCCCAATGGAAGGGCACATGGCGGCTCCTTTGCCCATCGTGGTGAACTACGTCAGGCTAAGAGGATCGTTGTGAAGCTTGGCAGTGCTGTGGTCACCCGTGGTGATGAATGTGGCCTGGCTCTTGGCAGGCTGGCCTCTATTGTGGAGCAGGTGAAGAGCGCTAATTACTGACACTAACTGCCAATATTAAACATTTTTTAGGTCTTCCAACAAATATCAGATAAAGATGAAAGTCAATAGTGGTTTTAAGTTTTGACAGCATTTTTTTTTTTTTCATACTCTGAGAAATGAATAGTAAAAAGGAAATTATGTTACTTTATTCTTACTAGACTAAAGCAATTATACAGAATAACTTATTTCTGGAAAGCCATATCAGCGATAATAATGTTTCTCTAAATATATTTGAGCATGACAAGAAAAGTTCAAGGGATCTCTCAAAATATCGCCAACTGAAGCTAAAAATATCATTGACTTTATGGTTCTAAGCTAAGAAGAGAACGCAAGTCCTGATTGGTCAATTCTTTACCCAGGTGGCCATGCTGCAAAATCAAGGCAGAGAAATGATGATCGTCACCAGTGGAGCAGTAGCTTTTGGCAAACAAAGATTAAGACATGAAATCCTGCTGTCCCAGAGTGTCCGTCAGGCCCTCCACTCCGGACAGAATCAGCTCAAGGACATGGTAAGAAAAGGAAAATGGTAGAGGAGTGAACAGCAAGTTCAGGTAAATGTTTTACAGCAAAGATAACCAGCAGCTGCTCCTTTTTCTGTGTTGTTCTGTAGACTTGACACATTTGTGCTATAGTAGTTGTGACTAAAATCAACCCAGTTACTAAACGCTTCAGAAAATATTAATGATTGAATTTAAAGGAGTGATATTTTGCTTTTTCTTTAAGGACAAAAATGGAATTAAACATTTTAAAACACTTCCTTGTCGTCTACATAAACCGTAAATACTATTACTTGGGTCATTAATTAAATCCCACAGGTCTATTTTCAACCATATTTCTGAGTAATGACACTAGAAAGGTTGTTTTGAGTGATGGTCTTTTAAGTATGCATGAGCCACTTCATGCCCCGCCCCCTCCTGGTTTTTGAGTGTGCTGCTCTGTCCCGTTCAGCCACTTTTGTTAATACAACCAACAACTGAATATTTTAGCAAGTTTTTTGCTACAACCACTGCTGCTGATAAACAATTATGGTATACTTGGAGAAAAATTCTGCGCATGTTTTAACCTTATATTTGTAAATGTTGCGACGTAATTAGTCATAGATGTAACAAATTAAGCAGGAATTAAAAACATGTTGTAAAAATCCACTTGATTTTTGCAAAAATGAATATAAAGATATTTTTGCAGCACCTGGAGGGTTCAAATTAAAACTTTTTCAACTATTTTGCGGACCAAATACACAAATAAATGAACCAAAGACTAATAAAAGTGAATTCAGAAAAATACAACCCCTTTTAAGTTTTTTTTTATTCATCTGCTACTTGTGTACAGAAGCCAGACATTTGTCTCTGACTTGTACATGCAATATTATATTTATTATTGACTCGCATGCAGTCAGGACATATTAGATGATATTTGCAGTTAAATACAATATAACCTGAATTAAGAGCAGCACTAGGAAAATAATGGTGATGAATCAGGGACAAATATGAACTATAATGCATTTAATGTAGATCAGAACAGCTGTGATGTGTTCAATATTGGCTTTTTGAGGATTTAATTGTTCTTATAACAATGATTGAAATATTTTTATTCATTCAGTTCAAGACCTTTATTTGTCCCCAAAGAGCAATTGTTTCTGCTGCAGTAGCAATTAAAACAACAGAAAAGTGAGAGTTTATACAGTTTGTTTTTATACAGTATGGTGTTTAAAGTCCACATTAATAGACATTTTTGTAAATGTGCCAATTTCGCTTTAACCATACTACCCTGGTAAGTGTAACAAAATACACACAAGATGTAATGCGTAATAATATTTGACATTTAGTGCTGTTTTGCTACAATGTAAAGGTCTTCTAGGTGAAACCTTTGTCTTTGTTTTTTTGGGGGGTTTTTTGTACTTGAGGGGAAATTAACTATGGTCTATAATTTAACATGATAAGAAATTGTTATGCATCTTAACATTTGAATGCCATCTGCTTTGATACAGAAATAGGGAGAAAAAAAGGAAGTCACTTTTTTTTAAGGATATTTTTATGCATTTTGCTTTCGTTAGAGATAGGACATGGTAAAAAAGAGATGGGAGTGACATGCAGTAAAGGACTTGGCCCAGGAATACAAAGCCAGACCGCTATTGTAAGGCTTTAGGCTAAGTGGTGTGTGCTCTGCCAGGATAGTCACTGAGATGCCCCAGGAAGTCAGTTTTGAGATGCATAATGTTATAAAATGGCATGGAGGTGACCTTCTCCCTTTGCAGATAGAAACGGCTCATTCTACAGTTGTATGATTATACACTGGAAGTATAATTCCATTTCTGTAATCATCCTAAAGCTCCCTATATCTTACACGCCGCACCTTTTAAACAGAATTATATTCTATACACACTGTACACTGTATAAAAGCTTATGAAATACACTTAAGAAGACAAATGGAGAAAAGGAATATAATGCATACAACACAAAAGCTCACCATGCATCATGTGTAAATGTACCAGTGGGTGGTTAAAATGCTGAAGGCGTTGTTCCATTCTGAGATATGTGTTCTGTGTCTGTTCAGTCCCTGCCAGTGCTGGAGGCCCGGGCCTGTGCTGCAGCAGGACAGAGTGGTCTGATGGCTCTGTACGAGGCCATGTTCACCCAGTACAGTACTTGCACTGCACAGGTACTCGCGTTTGAAAGTAAATCATGTGAGCATTCAATGTGTAGTAACGGTTCTATTTTTCAGCCGTAGTCGTTTCCCTAAAATCTTGTCTTTTTGTCCTCTAAGGTCCTTGTGACAAATCTGGATTTTCATGATGACCAAAAGAGACAGAACCTGAACAGCACCCTGCAGGAGCTGCTGCGCATGAACATCGTGCCCATCATCAACACTAATGATGCTGTGGTACCCCCACCGGAACCCAACAGCGACCTGCAGGGGGTAAATGTGGGTACAGACAGTGGGGGGGTGACTCTGGTGGTGGTGATGGCAGCGCTGGCAGCAGGGGTGCTGACGTGGCTGGCAGAGATAATATGTAGAGTTTATACAATATAGAGATAATGGCATTCATTAACTAGTAGATTATCTGTCACCCACATGCTAAATCATCTCTGCTACACTGCCTCACCTCACCAGCTCTACCCTCTAAAATTAAAACATGTGCATGCAGTCACTGGGGTGGAAGTGCTGTCGAAAGAGAATGCAACTAAACCTTTGGAGGTAGATTCCTCCCGTCTTCCCTTTTTTCTACCACATTCACTAACACATGTTTTTTTTCCCAAATAACATTCTACTTGATCTTCTGTCTGTTAATATTTCATAAAATTCTGCCAAGATATAGCTGTAACAGTGTGAAATATTACATTATACAAAATCTTACAGAAACTGCATCTGCATTTCTTTAAATCCCTTAAAACAAATTTGATACAATGTGTCTTAATTACCATGCTTCCCTGTTGCTTTTTCATTAAAAAAATAATTTATGCAGGCAAAATAGTTAGGGTAGTGGTGCACTAATCTGCTCAGATGGATGAATGGCAGATGGCCGTTGTCTATTCTTGTCTGCCTACGTGAGCTTAAATTTGCAATTTTCTGGTTCTGTAGGTGATCAGCATTAAGGACAATGACAGCCTAGCAGCACGGTTAGCTGTAGAGATGAAGGCTGACCTGCTCATCGCTCTGTCTGACGTGGAAGGTATGTGTATTACCACAACAACATGTCTGGGTCAGCTATTAGGTAACAACACCATCTGCCTGTGCTCTTAACTGTAAAAACAAGAACTGTTCTCAGGGTCAACTTGGTGTCATATGATGGAGACAAACACAGACCTTCTGCCTTCATGTTTGAAACTGATGCTGATGGGGTTGACACACACAATGTGTTTGTGTCATCTGTCATTGCTATGGTTACTTCAATGTTGATTGAGTGGATTATGTAGACGATTTTTGTCTCAAATCAAATACTGGACCACTCTAGTCTGAAGATGCTATCTGCTAAAAACACAGGGAAACATTTTTGTTTTGTCTTTTTACATAAGTAGGTAAGTATAATAGTTCTTACTGTTTTTTTTTTTTTTTTCTTAGGATTGTACAATAGTCCCCCTGGAACAGATGATGCTAAGCTTATTGACATCTTTTACCCTGGAGACCAGCAGTCCATTACCTATGGTACAAAGTCCAGAGTTGGAATCGGGGGCATGGAGGCCAAGGTATGTTTACTTTCAAGTTCAGATATGTTTATTTGTCCAAATGTTTATCTCAGTAGATATTCAATTTAGGGGCGCCGAGTGATTGACTTGCACTATGGATTTTCTTTAACTTTTTTTTGCAGTGCACACACCTATAGGTTTTTTTTTGAGTTTTACATTTGACCATTTTGCAACAATTTCCTGTGTCCAGGCTGATGCAAGAGACCAAAAATGTTGTCCTGTCTCTTTACTGTATCCTGCACAGTTTTATGTGTTTACTTTGTACAGTACTGAAGTCAGGATACTGTCAGGGATCCTTAAAAATTCCCACGTTTGTTTCTGCAGGTTAAAGCTGCCCTGTGGGCGCTGCAAGGTGGTACCTCAGTGGTCATAGCGAACGGCACCCACCCCAAAGTAACCGGTCATGTCATCACTGACATTGTGGAGGGCAAAAAGGTGGGCACATTCTTCTCCGAGATCAAACCTGCTGGTGAGTTTACTTGTGATACGAGTATTGTGGATTTTTTTTCAGCCTTTTGTTGTACATCAGTATTGTTGCTTTCAGATAAGAGCTGCAGTTTTTGTCCTTTTATGCTTTGAGTGAAATCTCTGTGATCTGTTGACTTCAAACAGGCCCGACTGTGGAGCAGCAGACAGAAATGGCACGCAACTCCGGAAGGACCCTGGCTTCTTTGGACCCAGATCAGGTCTAGAAAAGCAAGAACTAATCATCAACACTCTTGGAATATATAGCAATGTTTACATTTTATTTTTATAGTAAGATTTTCAACTTCATATTATATTAAAATATCTATGCACTGTGAAAATGAAGAACGGTGGTGAATCCAAAGAGAAACACTGACCTCTTGTGGATGAATGTGGTCCCTGCTCATGTTGTCTTTATGATTTTCTTTGCATTGTCAGAGGAGTGAAATAATTTGCCAGCTAGCAGAACTGTTGACTGAAAAGAAAGAGGAGATACTGACTGCCAACAAAATGGACATGGACCTGGCTGTCAATGCAGGTCTGGATCAGTTTGACAAGTTTTCTGAGATAATATGACACTGAATCAGACTATAATTTAGCTGTAGTTCATAATATTATTACAGTGGAGTTTTCCTTTCCAGTTACAACATGGAAATACTAAAATACTTCCTCTGTCACACATAACCTCAGTTAATAAACATCTTTCCACAGGTCATTTGCCACCTGCCATGCTGAAGCGTCTGAGCCTGTCACCAGCCAAGCTCAACAGTTTGGCCATAGGTCTTCGTCAGATCGCTGTGGCCGCCCAGGACAGTGTGGGCCGTGTGCTGCGCAGGACCAGGGTGGCTCACAACCTGGAGCTGGAGCAGATCACGGTGCCTATTGGGGTTCTCCTGGTCATTTTTGAGGCCCGGCCTGACTGCTTACCACAGGTAATCAGATGTCATATACAGTATATCCAGAAAGTACTCGCAATGCTACACTTTTTTGTTTTGAACATTTTCTTGTGTTACATCGTTATTCCAAAATAGTTTAAGCTTTTTTTTTACCTTAAAATACCTCACAGTGACAAAGTAAAAAAAGTATTGTTTGAAACTTTTGCGAATGAATGAATAAAATTAATAACAAAATATCATATATACAGGTGCCATTTTGCTGCGGTTACTACTGTTAGTTTTCACTTGTACTAAATTAAAAGATTTTGATACTTTTTTGACCACTGATACAGAAAAACTGCAACTGAACTGAATTTTTTTTTCTTTTACAAGATTTATATTATTATAAAATGGTAAAGAAATGATTCAAGTAATTTTGAAAAAATGTAAATATCATCACTAATTCTGCGGGTTTTTTTTCCCCTTTAGGTGTCAGCATTGGCCATAGCCAGTGGCAATGCTCTCCTGCTGAAGGGAGGCAAGGAGGCAGCAAACACCAACCGTGTCCTCCACCAGCTCACCCAGGAAGCCCTTTCCATGCATGGTGTTAGAGAAGCGGTTCAGTTGGTACAACTAATTCCCTTATTACAAGTCAATACAAATCTATTTATAGACAAAGTACTGTATGTATGAGGGAATCCATTACTTCTATCTATTAAGAAGCGTATTATGCGTTGATGTTCCTCAAAAGGTATGGAACATGTTTGTAGCGGCTCTAATAACAGATGAATATGTCACTAGGTGAGCACCCGCGAGGAGGTGGAAGACCTTTGCCGACTGGACAAAATGATCGACCTCATCATTCCACGTGGGTCATCCCAGCTGGTGCGGGACATTCAGCGGGCGGCCAAAGGCATCCCAGTGCTGGGTCACAGTGAAGGAATCTGCCACGTCTATGTTGATGCAGATGCTAGTGTTGACAAAGTCGTCAAGATCGGTAAACAAAGTTAAAACTATTCTATTGGGGAGGGTTCATCAGTGCTACTCCTCTAAACAAGAAAAACGCTGTGTAATTTGACTTTCCGTTAATGTCTGATTCAGGCATGGAACTCATTGAATCAATATCTTAAACAGCCTCACATGATTTATCCAATTCCAGTCTTTTCAGAGTTTCTGTTGCTCTTTGATCAGCATTTAATCGTGTGTTTTCATTTTTGATTTTTCAGTCAGAGACTCTAAATGTGATTACCCAGCTGCTTGTAATGCTATGGAAACCCTGCTGATTCACCGGGACATTCTCAGGACTCCACTATTTGACCAGATTATCGACATGCTGCGCACAGAGCGGGTAAAGCACCAAATGTTAATCATTGATGAATATAGTTTTTTTTTCTCTCACTTTTTAAAGGGATCATATTTATCTAAACCCACTAAACCCAGTCTTTGGTTCATTCATTTTTGTATTTGGACACTAATAGTTCAAAAAGTCTGAACTTGAACCCTCTAGCTGTTACAAAGCTATCTTTTAAATTGATTTTTGGCAAAAAGTGAATTTTGACGACCTGTTATGTCACAGAATTTGCACATAAGAAGTCAAGACTTCTGACAAACATTTCTCTAAGTACGACATAATTATTTGTCAGCAGCAGTGGTTGTAGTCCATACTGAAAATATGTCCAAACTTCAAACCGGTTACCTAAAATGTTCAGTTATTGGTTGTATTAACAAACACAAGAGGCTGAATGGGACAGAGCAGCACAGCCAACAACCTGGAGGAGTTGGGATGTGAAGTGGCTCATTTGCATTTAAAGGGCCAGCGCTCAAAACCACCTTTCTGGTGTCATTACTCAGAAACAGGCTTGAAGATGGACCTGTGGAGTTGAATTAATGAGGAAATCAGACCCAAGCAGAGCATTTACAGTTTATGTAGACCACAGGGAAATGTTTAAAATGCATAATTCCATTGAAAAAAGCAAAATACCACCCATTTAATGAGTATTTTCACTGCAGATGATATTCACTCCTTTTTCTCTTTCCTGTCTGATGTCAACAGGTGAAAATTCACGCAGGTC
>JAPSES010000109.1:8921530-8936398 GCA_029822895.1 Maxillicosta whitleyi | reverse complement strand
TGCAAATTGCAGGTGCTTGTTACCTACAGTTAATTGTGCTCTTTAAATGCTTTCTTTGTTGTAATACACTTTTTTTTAAATTTCTTATTGTAAATCCAAGTTGCATTTTCTTTTTCTGAATATGTGTATTTTGATTGGATAAGGTGCTGGTCAAAGCAATTTTATACATGGAACAAAAGTAGTTTATGTACATTTCACCTCCTTGCGGTTAAACTAAAGCTCAGTGTGCAATTAATGACTTATGAAATATCAGAAAATACCAGATTGGCTAAATAGTAATGTTACAAGATAAAAGGCACTCTTGCCTGGTATCCACACATTTTATTTGCAGTTTTTATTCAATCAAAGTTGCTCTCATTTTTCCATGCTAAGCTGCTTCCCTGATTTTTTTTTTTTTTTTTTCCTTGTGGCGTCTCTGTCAGAGCAGGAACAGTAATTGACAAGCTGCCTCCTTAAAGCTGGAGGGTAGAACACAACTGCTTTTAAATTAAACCTCTGTACCATTCCAGCCTCTGAGCACCTATCTGATGTCTTGCAATGCACACTTAAAGATTGGTTTGGGTTGTTTAACAGCAGTATTGTAGAATAAAAAAAATGTTGAAAAAGAATATTTGTATATATTTCCTCCTTTCGTTTGATATTTTTGGAGTTGAAATGTTGAGGTTTTTTTTTTTTAACACATATGTTCATCTCTGTCCTGGCACCAATCTTTCTACTTTCACAAAGAACACAAATTAATGGGGAAAAAAAAGTCATACTGATCTGAAAAACAGATGTCTAAAAACGGCCTTTTTAAAGTTGCCCATAGGGGAATTCATGTTGCTGGAAGTGGGGCAGGGAAGATGGAAGACAATACTATAGAGGTTTAATTATCCAGCCATCAGAAATGAAAAGAGGGAGAAGGAGAACTGAGACTAATAATGGAATCACAGGCTTATGTTCTGAGTTTCTCTGTTTCTTTTCTATCATCTAAAGAATTCATTCTCTAAAACGCGCTACTTACCCTTCAATCAGCCTCCCATCACCAAGTCCAAAGGGTTCAGAGATGAAGAGGGAGACAAAACTCGGATCTCACTCTTTTGTCCTTTTTATGTGTGAAGCGATTGAAAATATCTAAATGACTTGAGGTAGGAAAGGAACAATTCAGGGACATTGAGTATTGCTTGTTTGATGTATAGTGTTTTATAGAACTACAATTTTAATATCACATGCATCAAACTTGTTTTCTCCACTTGCAGCTGTTCAGGTTCTATTGTGCTTACTCTGTGATGTATTATCACTTTACTGCGAAGTTACAGGATATTAGAGCTTTTCTTGTAACTGTGTGTACATATAATCACATTATAAAAGCCCCTAATAATCCATAACCCCAGGAATCTAATTATACAGTGAAATATTCATATTATAGCAAAATACTTTCCTACTTGAAAGATTATATAAATGTCCTTTCAAGTTGTTGCTGATGTCTCATGTTCCACATTTGAGTCAGCAGCTCAAAATCCTAAAAAAAAAAATCCAAACATTTCTCCCAAACTTGTAAAAACCAAACAAATGTTGACACTATGAGACTATGAGGATAGCCATATCATAAGGGAACATACTGATCAGACTAGTTCTATGTTAAATGTAAAATAATAAATTAAACTAAGGTCGGATGCTACTGGTAACTGTGTATGTGGTGAACATTACAAACCTCAGAAGGTTTTGAAGAGGCTTTTACAATGTGTCTATATAATTTGTAAGGTCGTGGCCACAGACTTTGTTTTTTGTAGTGTTGTATAAGTTTGCTTCTTTCCTGAATTTGACTTATTATTTGAAACTACTGCCCTTTCATGACCTTAAATTAACTTTCAGCTTTTCAGCAGCCTGTGAATTTCTTTTTATATCTTATCAGGCTTTGCCCCCAGACCCCAGCTGATCAGATCCAGTGCTACACCCTGTTGTTGGTGTGTTGTCTGTAGGGTATTGTTGTCCACAGATATAAAAAGGATGATGAGGGCAAATCACTGGTCTCATACTGCAAAGCTGACAGTCCTTTAATTGGACATTACTCAAGGCCAAAACTCATATTTCTTGTTGTGCTTGATCTTAAGAGACTCTCAAATGCACTCCCCACTGGGCTAAAAAATTTTTTTGAATCAATAATTAATGGTTAAAGTTATTTATTCATGTGTATCTTTGCCAATTACGCAGCATCTAATTAACAATTTCAATAATTGATATTTATTTCTGAAAGGGCTCAGTATCTTGGGCTGATGAAATATGCATGAGCAGGGATGTGGACTGGGTTTTGTTTTTTGTTCTGAGAGAGCTTGATGCTTGGGGCTAATACCAGGCCACTTTGACTCCAACTCTTTGAGTTGGCACTGGCCCTGTGATGTGGATCTAATATGGGCATCTTTCATGGACCCAAAGCGCTTACTCTGTACCATGTGATCTCATAAAGACTCCTACATGCCCATCCTCAGATAGCCTTTTTCTGGTCTTTAATATTGTACTTCAAAGAAAAGCCTCTGTTTCCTTGATAATATTTCTTTGTGTATGTGGAATGTCGATATCACGGCAAACTGTAGAAACTCTTGGTCTTGCTAGGACCTCGTTGGTTATACTTCAACATCTAACTCTGTGGCCTGATGAAACTAAAGTTCAATCACCATACTAAAAGAGAAAAATCTCCCTTAGATTTATGACAAGCCATATCCCCCTGATCTTTTGATAGTGACAGCTGTAGTAGTCAGTAGAAAATTAACAAAGGCTCCCTTTAGTTGACTTTCATCAAATTTTCGTTTATTGTGATTCCAGTAGGACAGAGGGTTAGGGACCAGCGAGGAAAACCATTTTGCAATGGGACGACCAAAGCAAAAATACCATCACTATTTACTGTGATCGTTGCTTGAGCACGGAGTTGAGGAGAAACTTTACCCAACAGTGCAAAAGCAACCCAACAAAACCTTACATTAAACACCTAAACCCCCATCATTAAAATGCATGATTGCAGGTTAGGACAGCACAGTGTTGAGACTACACTGAAACAGTGCAGGCATCAGGGAAACACAAGGGGTACAAAAAAGAAGTTAGGAATCAGTTGAGCTCAGTGACGCGTCTCAGGGAGCCAAAGGTATTGTTGGCACTTCCCCACTCGATGTGCCTCCTGTACTCGCCAGGACGCAAGAAGTATTGGCGACCCCTGTAATTGGGGTGTTCATGCAGAATCCAGTAGCCCTCTATGACATTCAAAGAGGAGATGTCACGGGTGTGGAAACGCTCATTCAGGTCTGGGCAGTCATCATTTAGCTCCAAGGTCTGTCCTGTGAAGTCATACCGCTCAAAGATCTTCATCCTGTAGTTTCCATTGTACTAGAGGGAAGAAAAAATGATGGAGAATGAGATGATGATGTTTTAAAGATCGAATCACTGCACTCAACAAGAGTACTAGCCTAAATTTCTGATTTTAATATGACTGTCTTTTGTGTTTTGTCAAACCAAAAAGTTATTTTAAGACAGCCACAGGTTCTGGCAGTGAGTGGTGAAAGCAGTGCAACCAGGCTTGTGAACTGAATGATCTGTAAATGGCACATGAACAGAAAACTTTGTGGGCACACTGTTGCAAGCATAGGGCATCAGTTAGAACTCACAGGTGGCACCATACGGCAGGAGCGGATGCAGTCATTGAAGCCTGCCCAGCGTTGGTAATCCTGGTACTCGCCCTTGTGCAGCATGTACTGGTAACCACAGTAATTGGGCTTCTCATAGGCCACCCAACAACCGCTCTCCACCCTTATTGAGTTACAGCGAGTGAAGAAGTTTTGCATCTCCGGACAGTCACCACTGCACTCATAGTGACGACCCTGGAAGTTCTTGTCTTCATAAAAGATAATCTGCACAACAGAGTAATTAGTGTTATTATCACAGGGCTATGCAAAAGACAAACCTTATGAATTGTTAACTCTCTTCTAGTTGTGTATGCTCTTTTAAAAAGACAAACTTCCGCATGTTAGTCTGACTGGTTTTTTTTCAACACATTTAATAACTCTGCACCAGGTTTTTAAGTTAACTTTATCTAACAAAGTTCTTCCATAGAGTACTGGTCAATTATGTTTTCTTTTCTTTTTTAGAACAAATGAGCCTTTGTGTATAAAAAATATTCCAAAAAGATGTGGCAGAAGTAAAGTTGAATAAGATATAGAAGAGCTTGTAGGAGATTTTTATAGCAGAAATAAGTCTTTGGTGGGTGTTTTTTTTCTTTACAGTTGAAGCATTACCTTTGTTTTATAAACATAAAAATATTCAGTTTTTGTTTTGGCTCTTTTATTTCTTGTACTTTTTTATGAGTCTGTAGCATAAAGGACTAAACTTATACACACAGTAAGTATTGCACAGATTCTAAATTTATTCTTTTATATACTAAGCTACTTGAACTCTTTTTTTTTACAATTTTAATTCAACTGAATTATAATTAGGACAAGGACAAATAAGTTGTTCCTCAGTGGATCTCTAGCATTTCTAAATGGAACCTATCATTTCAGAATAATTCATCCATTTGAAGCACACGATCATTTAAGCAAAGATGAAATATCAGAGTTCCTATTACAGTATAGATGTGAAATTGTGTCCCTTACCTTGCCCATTGTAACTGTGTTAAACTCAGTCCAGACCAGTTACTGGGCTGAACCAGACCTCTTTATAGACCCTGCAGGGATCAGGGCTTTGCAAATGTAAGACAAAGCTTTGTCGTGTCAGCACAGTGTAGTCTATAGAGTGCAGAACACTATAGGACTGTAAGCTGCAGCAGCTGCTTTGTCTCTGTCAAAGCTCTGTCTGTCTATGGGAAATACTGTACAACTGCACTTTCTCAAATGGTCTCAAAAAAATTTGCAACATCTGCCTTTATTGGGATGAATGCCAGAAACCTACATGACGTCTATGCGGATAGTGTACTGGTATTAAAGATTGGGGTTATTTGATACCACAATATACTATTTGACAGTAACTTAAGCTAGTAGTTTAGCAAATACTTTAAGCTGGAAGTAAATTTGTTGGTGGAGCATAGAGAATCCTTGTATTTCAGAATTATATGCTTTTACTAAAAAAAAAAAAAAAAAAACACACAAAAACTCATGATTTTTATTTCAAAATCATTCTTTAATGTTCATTCAAACAGAGGTGCAGTTTACATCATAGTCCTCATCCTTCTGAAAGAGCCCACCATGGGGTTGTGGCAGCCCCAGTCACCGCAGGCCCTGTACTCTCCAGGGCGCAGGAAATACTGGCGTCCCCTGTAGTTAGGGTGCTCATAGAAGATCCAGTAGCCCTCCATGATGTTGCAGGAATAAATGTCACGGAAGCGGAAACGATCATAGACGTTGGGGCAGTCATCCATGAACTCCATAGTGTGTCCCATCATGTCGGGCCTGTTGTAGATCCTCATCCTGTAGGATCCCCTGTACTGTATTTTGGAAGTAATTGGAACACGATTATTATTCTACTTTCGTAGGTGTGAACACAAGAGAGCACTTTAAGAGCTTTCGGCCCAGAGCTGATCGCTTTGAATTCTAGACAGTACTCAGTTTCCTTAAGTAAGTAACCACACATGAGAATGAGCAACAACTCTTTGGGAACATGATTTTTTAAGATTTTTTTTTTTCTTCCTTAAACTGCCAGAAACACTGAGTGTAACTAACAGAATTAGAATGGAGAGGCACCAAGTCTTATGGGGGGGCGTATGATATTCCTTTTAAAGGCTGACTAGGTCTCCTTGTGGGCCTTGCAACAGACACTTTTATGCTATGACCTGCCTGAGTATTTGTAAATGACATCAAAAGGCCAATGATTGACATCCATTTCTAAAGTACTATTTGATGTACAAGGTGAGTGGTGGGGGTTTGGGGGGACTACCAATTCTATCTGTCTGTTTGATTGACTTACAGGTGGGTACATCTGGCAGGAGCGGATGCAGTTGTTGAAGCCCATCCAGCAGTGGTAGTCAGGGTACTCGCCAGGGCCCAGGATGTACTGGTAGCCCATGTAGTAAGGCTTCTCGTAGGTCACCCAGTGGCCACCACTGACACGGATGGAGTTGCAGCAGTTGAAGTGCCTGAAGGTGTCCATGCAGTCGCTGCTGCACTCCCAGTGGCGGCCCTGGAAGTTGCGGCCTTCATAGAAGATAATCTTGAATGAAAAAGAGACGGAAACAAAATCAGTCAAGTTAGTGTTGCAGTACCTATGGATGATCTGTAGGGGACACTGCTCTCCCTGAAAAAAAAAGTATTTTTCTTTCTCATGGGTCCTTCATATGCACAAGCTGTTGTATATCCTGTGTATTATCCTGAATAATTTAGGAAAATCATGGTAATTAAAATATTTCAGCTGTCCCCTTGTATTTCAGTATGAGGTGTTCAAATTTAAGGAACTAAAACTTCCCATTCAAATACACAAATATACTCTTGTACAGTATGTGGGTACTAGTTAATTTTTGAGCTCCAGAGATGCTTTCCCTATATATTCCTAAAGCTGTGGAGTTTTCACCCACAAAAAACCCTAATAAGTCACACAGTCTAATTTTGTTCAACAGGTTTTTAACTGCATGAGTAGTTATAGCTATTTTCCTATATGTTTAGCTTCCTTAACTCAGTCACTCATTTCCAAATTTTGCCATTTTTCATCATTCACAATTTCCTGAAAACTGTTACCATGTCATATGTGAGTTCATACCTTTCCCATGGTTGCAGGGCTGTGAATGTTTGCGCACCGTAGATCTACACACACTTACAGGTCCTTTTATACTCTCCCACTGACGTTGAGGCCTCTGACACGTCAGGAACTACTACTCTTTACCTTTTCAGATGCTAACCACTGTTCCTATTGTCTGGCAGGCCACGGTTAACTTATCTCCTGTCTGCTAGAGTTTACCTATAGAATTGACACCCCTCTGCCAAAAATGACCTCCATACAAGTCCTATTCTGTGTTTGTATGACCCTTGTTCAGCCATGACCTTGTGATGCAGCCTTTTGAAATGTCAGACAAAGGCCTTTTTACGTATGTGGCCCCCCAGTAACAAAGCATTTAAAGTGTACAGTGGGTTAGGTCATTTTTTGGGGGGGCATGTCCAAACTAGTACTTAACCAGGTCATGACTTTCATTTCATTCTTGCTGCAACAAAAAAGTTACTTTCAGTTTCAGTTTAGTGGTGTTCAGTTGTTGAATGGTTCATTCCGTAAAGTGGCACAGGTTACAATATAAATGTTGGTGAATTCCTTTTCTAGTAATTGAAGCTGATGCCATGGACAGAGTGAAGCTTTTCTGTTGATGTAATCTACAGTGATCTGTTGTCTCTTTCTGCTTCCATAGCCTGCAGTTGTACTATGATGCCAGACGGGACTGGTCTGTTTGCAGATGTACAGACAGAACTGCTCAGTTTATGTGTATGTGTGATATAAAAGAAGGGGTTTAGGGCATCTGTGTGTTTGAATCTTTGTATAAAGTGATGGCTGTTTGGACTTGAGTCTTTGGCTTGTAAGCATAGCCCAAAGCTGAAGGGGAAAAGGCCAGAAAGAGTTGCAGCCATGCATTGTGTTCCCAAAGCCCAGCTGATGCCAGAAAGGTCAGTCTCATCCTTTAGCCTTTCATCAGGATAAAGAGCCTGTGCCCCCTCTCCACTTTGTGTGCTTTTTGCAGCTTCAACTCTGTTAAAAGGCAAATGTTTTCAGCAAACACAATAGCCATTATGTTCCTGGGTAAAAACACAGCTACTCTGCGGTAGTATATCCACAGCCATATGTGACACTGTTTCAGTGTTAAGGAATAGCGTTGATAAGCTTTTGCTTCTTTGATCATTCATTGACTTGAAACTCTCATAGGCTTCAATAGGTTTCATGTTTGAAGCTGTGCTCTTTTTCTATGACATAAGTAGATCATTGATATACTTTCATCACACCGTGCCGTGTAATTGCAGCAGATTATCAGCTGGGATGTTGTTTTGTTTTGTGAGTTTCTGGAGCAAATATTTACTCAGAAAAAATGTTTTATCAGAACATATAAGGAACAAATGTTTAGATTTCCCTCATATGTTGATTCATTGATTAACCAATTCTTTTATCTTAGTTATCAAATGCAAATTATTTTTGCTCAGTCTTGATGCAAAAGGGCATAAGGGTGACAGGAAAAACATACTTAAGCTACAAAAGCTGTGTGATAGAGTTACTCTGTTTTGAGTAGGACTCTACCAACTTTAAATTTGCTGTTCTGTAACATCGGCTGACCTTTGACCTTTATATTGAGACTTATTGTAAAGGTGCAATACAATGTCACACCCCCACCCCCACCCCCCCAAATGCCACCAACATTGTTCTGGTTTTCATCACTCAGATGGATCAACTAACCCTAACTCATTAGCTGAGACCCTGACTCTCTCTGGCTTCCAGAGGGGAACCTTGTTTCACAGGCTTCTCAAATGATCATCTTTAGCTTTTCTACAAGACATCTCCTCCCCACCCTGAAGGGAAAGTAACATCACAGAGGCCCTTGCCTGCTTTCTCAGTTCCCCCCGGAGGAGAAGAAAGCTACCCGCTGTGGAGCATTCCACTCTTCATCTCAGAATGATGGAAGAAAAGGAAAGGAGAAGGGAACAGAGTGTGGGGCTAGATTTCTAGCTCCATTGTGTCCGAGGATCTCATTGTGCAATCTGTGTAATCGCACGGGAGATGATGACACAATCAGCCCGCAGAATGACTGTCATTTGGGGACCTCTGTGATTGATGTGCACCCCACAGAGATAGGAGAAACTTTGACAGATAGCAACCCCAGCAGTAGTTAACTTGCAACCTTTTTCATCTAGCAGGCTTCCAAGAGAGAAACCCATTCGTGTAGCTGATACCTAATTAGAATTTGAATGTGCAATTCACTCAGTAAAACACATTTCAGGTCAGGGGAGACATCTTTCAATTCATAACAAATCATGTTCCCTTAATCCAAACCGTGGTCTCTCTGACCCTGGTATATACAATGAGTCTCACCCCTGAAATGTTGTAGGGAGAGATAGGAAAACAGCCGTGCTTTCAGCGGCTCCACTGTGCTCTTTCACTGAACAGTCATTACAAAAACACTATGTTGCTGAGGTGTAAACAAGGGGGTCTATGCGAGTTTTGCTCCTGAGAACTGGCTAATCTGGTGCTGAAAATGTGGTATGATCGGAAAGCGCTCGCCAAAAAGCCTTGCACGCCGGGAGGAGAATGAGGACCTCTCTTTTGCTGAGAGATCATCCTCTCCATTCTTTCTGTCAGAAAATCTCCAGGCATCCTCCCTCTCTTGTCCCTGCCAGCGCTCAGGCTCTATCGGGATTGCCAGACGCAGGAGCCACTATGAGCCTGTGCCAGGGCCAGGATTTACCGCGATGCGTCTGATGTGCTCCATCTTTTTGCTGGGGGATAATTAAAAGAGGAAATGGTGTTGGAAGAACAGTGGAAAAGCAGGAGGAGGGGGCTTGGACTGAGCAAATGGATGCAGCTGTCAATTATGTTGAGTTGTTGATATGTTGTTTGTTTTGTGGTCTCTGCGATTTTATGTTGAACTGTTCCCCATCAGGATTTAGTTTTAAAGTTTGTTGTAAACCTCAACTCCCTGCATGTAATGTATGTAATTAAAAATCACTTAGGCTAACTAAGAACTACTCTTAGCAATGAAATCATCATGAAGATTTTCTTTTATTTTGATTGCGATGGCGTGCAGGTGGTCGTTGAAGTTCAACTCCGAAAAGTGATTGCATTGTACGCCTAAGATTTTACCTTTTCAATATATATTTTTTTACAGAAAGCATCACCATTCTACCTTTTGCACATTCACTTTACACATTCATCTTTAAATATTTAAGAAACAGTTCTTCCTTTCTCCGGCCTTTTTATGTTCGGAAATTGAAGTTAAGGTAGGTCGACAAAACAACCAAATTCTGGTTTTGATATTTTCCTCAAGACGCAGCAGTCACCAGAAACTGTCTTCCTATAAACTTCGACTGCTCAAACCATTCAAATATCTTTCTTGATTTGTCTAAATCGATTTGTGATGCTCCGCCATACAGCATGACCTAAACTCTATGAAAAGCAGGACAACTCCTTCGTCTCTCAGCAGACACACTTGGGGAAACGATGGCTTTTAGTTGATCTCACTCCTCATCTCCACTCTCTGTTTTGACGTGGCATGTCTCCCATGCCCCAAAGCTTTAAAGGTTTAAAGAGCAACTTTTCACCCTGTAATCCAGGTGCCTTTCAAACAAGTCACGCTGTTTACTGACACATGACAAAAAGTTCAACCCTCTCTCATCTCTGCTTACAAGACTGTAACTCACCTCAGAGCCTGGTAGTCATTCCTCCTGAGCACCCTGAACAAACAGAGCCTCAGTGAGAAGGGGCCCCTGCCTTTCACCTCTCACTAAATTTGTAATCAGATGTGATGCTGTTGTTCACTTCTTCAAATTTGTCATCAAAGCAAATGTGTTCTGACAACAGCTAGTGACAAGTGCACCAGAGGAGAGGCAGCAAATCAGCTTTTTCACACCGCATATCAATTATTGATCATGTTGCCCCCCACCCCCACACTCTTGCTACCCCAGCAAGTACACCTTGTGATAATGAAATACATCAATTTAAAAAATAAATAATGAACTGGGGTCGACTCTATTGTTGCAGAGCTTTAAGAGCTTGATTGACTGCCTGCACATTTTCCTCGTTGGCAGTCAGGAGATCAAAGAAGGGCTCCTCTTATTGCCCAAGGCCACTTGCAATTTATTTAGAGGAGCTGTGCTGCTGTCCCAGCAGGTAACATTATTGGGCAGAGACACTCAGGATAATCATTGCTTTGAGGTGCTTCTCAAATCCCACCTCTTACTGACACTATCATCCATGTGCAAAAATACACGCATATGATTTACAAAAACCCTTCCTTATTATATTAAATTAAGCTATGAATAAGGGATAGTGTAGTGATATGTATCAGCCCAAATTCAGCCTCAATAGATTGGGTTTGACTACATTTATCAAGATTAATTGAATTGGATTTTTTTTCCTAATAAAATGGATTGATGTGGGATTTTCATAAAAGTAATTGAATGAGTCTAACTCACTCTATTAATCGAACAGTTTTCTCATCGGGCAAAATTTTCTCAGTTGTGAACATTAAATATACTAAATTATGAGGACGCATAATATACAAAAGGTTTGATGTGGCAATTACTCTGTTACATTATTGAGTAAATTACAGTCTTTGTAATTCAGTCTTTACCGTCGTAATGTATTTGCTTAGATTTTTTTCTTGGCTAGTAAATTAACATATACAAAGAGACTGTAATTTTGGCATGTTTTCCTTTTTTCCCTGTTTTTGGTTTGATGGGTGACAATTTTACTTCCTCACTTTCTCATAAAACTCATTTCAGCAAATAATTGTTGTAATTGAGCAGATGTAGAATTGTATGCATTTTTATCTAATCTTTTACAACATTAAGGTTCATCGCATCAGTAGATTTTGTTTTTGTCAAACTCAATTTCTCTGTCTCACTGAAAGTGAGAACATGTTTTAATAGTTATCAATGAAATAATTGAAAAAATTAAGAAAGTTTTAGTCTTAGGATAATCTTGTCTAATCTTACTGCAGCATGAGCTGAATGTATTCATGTAAATTAGTGTGATTTGTCTTATATGAAACACATTTGATGGGGATTTACAGATACAACATTCTGATAACAATATATAAACAACTTATTTCTTTTAAGCCCTGCTTTATTTTATTTTTAAAACAACATCTTGTAAAAAAAAGAAAAAAAAAAAAGAAAAAGTGGTGTTTATATTTAAATGTAGATGTTAATCGCATGGGATTTGGTCTTTAAATATTCCAGATGTTGACATCAATTTGTAAAATTAATTAAAAACATAAAATTAAAGTTGTGAAAAACAAACTAACATGTTTTGTTTGGTTCTCTTGAAATAGATTTATACAAAATACAATTTACTGATACCAACAATGACATACGTCCTTTTTTTTTTTTTTAATGAATTAGTTCTTGGTCTGTTTTTTTGTACCCATTGTATCACTGATATCTGACTTAAGGAAATATCCTTGCTTATCTTTATCTAAATCTTTTTCCTAAACTTTTGGTTGAGCAGAATGTATATTTGTTCTCTCTGTTGGAATTGGTAAATTCCAGCAGCTCTCAGTTTGTCTTCACAGTTGGCCAGTTTCAATAGATATCTCAGTTAATTTGCCAAACAGATCCAAGCACTAGAGGGCACTAGAAGCCAAAGCATTGGCTGCCTGCAGGATGGCTGTTTTAAGTTCTTTAAACCAGAGCCATATCTCTGAGCAGTTTGTATGTGTTTGTTAGCTTGCATGTATACATAAGTAAGTATGGAAATGAGCTTCGACACACATGTATATAGATATGAGGTAGACAATGGCACACATTCATGTCAGGCTTGATAGGACACACTGTATGGATCTCTGTGTGTTTGTGTTAGTGCCATGGTGCCTGTCTGTACTGAAGCCTATCAGTGCTCAGACATAGTTTTACCAGGGGAGACGTAAAAAAAAACAAAAAAAAAACAGGCACTAACAGGCTGACATGACCTGTGTCCCAGCACACATGCTGCTTGTCCACTTGTTTGTAGAATGAACACACGCATTTGGTCCACACACTAAAACACACTGCAGCGCTAGAGTTGTTTTTAGAATGCCAGTTTCAAACAAACTTAAAACTAGCGACACACATATACTGTACAGAAACACACACAGCACGGCCAAACAAAGTCTCAGGCAGACAATGAACAGTTAGCTTTGTAGCAGTTACAAACCAGTGTGTGTAGTGTGTGTATTTGAACTGCAGATGTGGATGCTGACTGAAGGATCAGTGCACACACTGCAGGACTGCAGAGATGGCAGTTCTCCCATAGGGTCTGGCACAGCCTGGGCCTTTGTGTTGTACCCCATTTACACTGTTCATGTAGCCACGTTGAAGAGGTGGTGGTGGTCTGCGCCTGTGTGTTGAGCGGGTGATCATTTGAAAGTACCACCTCAAGCCTGTGTGAGCACATTGAATGCCGTATGCCATTTGTTTGCTTGTGGGTAAAGGTTTGCAGATGGAGGTTTTACAGAGATTTCATCCTCACTCATACTGGAAAACCCAGAAAGAATCTAAATTGAGTTGTCGGTTTTTTGGTCAGTATTGAAAGCTACACATCTTAGATTTATGAATTCAACAGAAAAGGCTTATCTTGGTGGCAAGCACTGGTTTCCATTTCTACTGGGAATTAATTGCACAACCATGTAGCAAAGGTATGCGAGATGGAATCAAAAATGTTATTAACATTTCTGCACAGTTGTTTTGTGCTGAAGGATAGGGTAGTGAGATGCATAAGAGGCATGACTTGATCTGAGTGGGGCCTCAGAGGAGCCAGGAGAGAGACTCTCTGTCCCTGGACTGCTGTGAGAACAGGCCTACTGTAGAGTCCCTGGAAGACCGAAAGCTCCACTCAGGGGAGTTTCAACCAAATTAAAAAACAATGATCCTCCAAGGGAGAATCTAATGCCAATTCCCATCATCAAGACCCACATTCTTCACGGTTTTGCTTTTAACTTTTGTTTTTTTCTTTCCCTCTCTGTCTCTAACTCTCTCTCTCTTTTCCCTCTGCACTGTTGTTTTCTAGTTTGTTTTCCACCCGTACTCCTCTGGCTGTCGCCGAGCGCTACAGCCACTTTCAAAGGCTCGGCTGTCACGCGCCGCCTTTGAGTCCCGTTTGAAATTTTAACGTACATGTTGTCAGGGTGCCGTCAGGAGTGATTGACAGGTCCGTCCCAGAGCAACACCGGGCTTGGCAGGCTGGCTGTCTTTTGTCAGAGGCAGCTGAGGAGAAGCAACAAAGGAAAGGAGCAGAGGAGGAAAAAACATACATAAATAAAACAAAACTGCTCTTACCCATTTCTCAATAAAGACCAAATTAGATTAATCTTAAGGCAGAGCAAGGCAGGCAGGCAGTTGTGCAAAAAGACTTGATATTTTCTCTGGCTTTGTTCCCTGCCATTGATGCACAGCTTAGACACCCTCTCAACAGGACACCAAAGGCAGCACAGCAAGAGTTGTATAAAGAGCCAGCTGTACATATTAATGTTCATTATCACCTTCCTTCACTGCAGAGAAATTCCAAAGTACAGAGTTTGTCCTGGACCCACCTGCTTTTAAAATGTAGATGTGATGTTTGTGGCCTTGTGAGTCACCCAGCTTTAAATAAACACAACAGAAAAGATTCTAAAATGCACCTCAATGCAAATATGATGACGATTACATTTCTGTCTAAAGCAAATTAAGTGGAAATTATATGAAGATCCAAAACAAAGCTATGATATTGTAGCTGTGTACATGTTGTTGATACTGAGAATTCACCAGCACCAGATTCAGAGATGCAGTATTTTTGTCACAACTCACCTATCAGCCCCCCTGGTGCGTTTCATCCGCTTATAGGAGAGTGACACACACACACACACACACACAAAAAAAAAAAACCTCTACATTTACTCCATCGCGAGGATTTTTCTCAAGCAACTATAAACCAAAAATAAAGCGTTTTTTGTGAAACAGTTTGTACTTGATTGAATGCATGTTTTAATTATATTTCTTTTATAATTAACTTTTTCAGCACATTATTAATTTTGTAATTAGTCTCATCATTTCATTCTGAATACAGTGTTGGGTCACCATCAGCGCTGAGGCCAAAGTCTGTGAAAATACTTAATCCCTGCTGGTTTCAGGCTGATCTCTGCCCTCTCTGTACAAAGAACATAAAGATACTTTCTCTGTTTTCATATGTATGTATATGTATGTATATATATATATA
>JAPSES010000109.1:8888566-8921429 GCA_029822895.1 Maxillicosta whitleyi | reverse complement strand
ATACTTTCTCTGTTTTCATATGTATGTATATGTATGTATATATATATATATATATATATATATATATATATATATAAAGTTGTGAAAAAGTGCTGTATTTGAACATTGCAATAGAACAGTAATGATTGATGCTACGGTGTACATGAAAATGAGGGCATTAACAAGTCTCACTGGTTTGAAAATCAAGCGTGATGCTGTCCCATCTCCCTTTTCTTACAAGTGCTGCTCCGTGTGAAGGGAGTTGAACATCAGCCACAGGAACTAGTACACCAAAATACAACTGTACGTCGAGTGTTAAGCAAGCTGTTCTTGTCAGTCCGGGCTGATAATTACAATGTGACGACTGTGCAGGCCATACTGAGATGTAGACATGAGCCAGAGGAGCGAGATCTGCCTCAAAAAGACCTTGAAGCAATTTTATATCTAAAAGTGACCATGGATTGAGGGAAGTGTCAGTTTTTGTGAGGGATACTTGAATTGGGTGACTTCATGTTGACGTGTAATACAGGAAATCTCTTTTTTTAGACATTGTATGAATGTTACACTTTGTCCTCCGAGCCATGTTGCACCTCACTGCGTAAATAACTCTGTGGAATTGGTTATTTTTACTGATCCATCTGTAGACACCTTGTGTCAACAACTATGGATTTGAATCAGAGGAAAAGTGTAAGCCTTGTAAAGAGCAAGGGTTTTGCTTGGGTGGAGTACCGCACATGATGGGATGAGTGACTTCCAGTCACTTGCTGAAAGGTTAGGCTTTTCCTTCTGCTGAGATCCTTTTAAAAGAAAACATGTCTGCGGTTTGATAACTGCTTGACATTTGACAGTCTTTTCAGACCAATCAGACAAGTTTTTTTTCTCTTTTATGTTAGCCGTCTTACGAAGTAGCAACAAGGAAAAAACATACAGCATTGTCACTTTTCTCAAGCCTTTCAAAGGCAGGCTTTCGCCACAGCTATCAACATCTGATACCACTGGTGCTGTGCTCTTTTTTTCTCTTATTTGTGTTTATTTTTTTCCCTTTTTGGCCTAACGTACTCTGCTGAGACCTCATCGCTGCCATCAGAGCTGAAATCACTTTCCAGTGTCAAAAATGTCACCCACCTAACCTTATTCCAGTGTTGCCACAACGTGAACCTTCTCCTCTCCACATCTCTACAGTTCTCAGAAATAGCTCAGCTGGGCTGCACTGAAGCACTCTGTTTTGTTCTCTGTGGGGCATTGTCGCTATATCTTGCTTTATAGTTTCAGAATGCGTTCTACTGTAAATTATCAACTGTATGTTATCTTGGAGGAAAAGCGAAGAGCAAGAGGGAAGCAACAAAGCCACCAGTCTCTCTGGTTACATAATTCATGTCAGCCATATTCAAATAAAATTTATCACATTGTCAATCATCGAGGAGCAAACGTGTGTGTGGATGTGCATGTGTGTGTCTGCAAGAGCACAGATAACTCTGAAGTGATAAATTAATAACGTCCTACCATGGGAGCATGTGAATGAGCATGTTTAGTCATTCTGTTTGACAACAGAAGGAAACGGCCTATTCCATGGGGTAGAAATCAAATTTCACACTTTTCATAGATATTGTTCCCTCCTCCAAATGTTTAAAATATAGTCTAGCACAGGCAGGGGAAGTGGCTCAAACAGTACTTCTTGCTGTAGTAACTTTTGTTTGGCCATAAACCAGGAGAAATTCTCACAAGAAGAAAAACAGTACATGGTCTGAATGTCCTTGGTTTTAGATGGAATTGTTTATCGGGGCAAACACTGGTTGTAACTTCTGAATAAGCCAGAAAACCTTGAGGAAAAAAAAGGTAGCACGCTCTGTTTATATTTTTCTTTTCAATTATCTTTCCTGAAAGTCTCCCAGACATTTTAAACAAATAATGGTATAGAATAATTCCCCTTGGAAGCTGTGTTTTATTTACAACTTTAAATGCTCTGTACAGATTGTGTTTCATTATGACTTAATAACTAAAGTGTGAACAATTACAGTCAAATACACACAACAAATTCTCCGACAGATTTCATCAAATTTACGCAGAAACAATGACTTGCACATGGCCTCAAAACCAACACCAAACTCTACCAGCCACCCCACACCTGCTTTGCATTAAACTGTGCTTCTTTATGATCTGTCTATTGAGGAAGCTCTCCGAATGCATCGGTTTGAACATGTGACAAGTGACTGATTAAAAAAAAAAAAAAAAAAAAAAGACGGAGAAACACACACTGATTTCATCTCTGAAGTCAGCCAGCCAGGTGTCGAGTGTTTGGGAGATATCGTTTGAAAAACTTGTGAGAGATGGAGAGAGGGAGTGACTGATTGAGACTCTTGAGCGGTTATGTGCAAGAACAATGTGCCACAGATAAACAAGCCCTCACATCTCAGACTGGAAGTCTAAAATGTTGAACGTTTGAAACATTTAAAAGAAAAAATAAGATGAGCCTCCCTCTCATCGGCATAAAAAGCATGTGTTTGCAGCATGTGTATCGGCACAGACAGCCTACCACCATATGCACCCTCTACCTACTCCATTCTGTCCTGCTTCGCACAAGCACACCAATAGAAGCACCACTGCTGTCTAAACGGAGCTATGCCAAACAACTCATTCTCTCTTCCCCTTTCGTTTCCTTTTGTGTAGGGCCAATCTGACCCCTGTCTTGCACCAGGTGTGCATTTCCTTGATCCCGTTCTCCTTCAACCCTCCCCTTCATATTTACACCCCTGCCGCCCGCAATGAATGATTCACTTGGAGAGCCTCCCTTCCTCCATCAGAAAGCTTTGCAAGTATACACTACAGCCCAGCCTCCATTTCTCTGATCTCACTATGTTGTGTAACGCTTGAAAAACCCTTGCGTTCTCGTACTTGTTTCTTTTTTTTTCCACGCTCTCTCTCTTGCTCTTTCTCTGAGTTACATTCAGTATTGACTGTTTATGCTTTTTAATGTTGTGGAGAGGGCCCGGGGCTTGCGGATGGGGGAACAGCGCTCTTCTTGACACACTTACGCCCCCGTAGTGAACTCTAGCTCCCAGCACTCTAGCAAGTACACAGACCTTCTTCTTTTTCCTCTCCCTCCCTTCCCTGTCTCTTTCGCTCCCTCTTTCTTTCTACAACTGGGAGCTCTTCTGAACATCAGCACCCCATGTTGCTCCACTCCAAAGATCACCTTATGGAAGATTAAGATGCTCAAATGCTCAAGCAAAATATTTACACAATAACCCCCCTTTTGCATCAAAGCCGAGGCAGAGAAGTTGAGTGGAGTGATCTCGGGGGTGTGTGAAAGGGCGTCAGAGAGTGCAACAGTCACCTCTGAGCAGAGAAGACCTCGGTCAAACCTGACAGGGAACAAAAGTGATCTCTCCATCTTTAGGTCCACCATGTGTCTTCCATCTGTCAGCCCACCTTCAGATCCCCTTTTGACTCATACTCTCTTTCACACACTTACTTTACCAATCGATGGACTGAAATCGCGCCAGCCCAGTTGTGATGAGAAATGACTACCACAGAAGATGCTTAATATGAACATGCAGACTTTAATAGTTATTTGTCTGCTGGTATATTTAACTCACTTTTTCTCTTATCTGCCTGCCAGAATATATTTCTTCCTTAGTCAAGGCTTCATTTTGTGTGGGTATTCTCAGTAGAACAGTGTAGAAATAAACTAAACATATGCAATAAGCCAGACCAGTGAGCCATTTGTTGACTGTTGTAGGCAGTGTAGGTCAGGCAAGTGTCTTCAATAAGTCTCTCCCTCTGCACGGCTACACAACAGAAAGAATCTCAATTCAACGCAAACTGTCATTGCATGCCTCCAGCTAATACAGAGCGACAGCTAACTGCTCACTGAAAGGGCCGGTGTCTGCTCTTTGTGCCGATTCTGATACTTGTGATGGCCATCTTAACAGTCTTAGTTGAATGTGGGCAGCTCATGTATTATCACTGGATTTTCTTGCGTGTCCCTGCTGCTTTGATATCCAGTGATTGACTCCTCACTGGCATTTTCATGAAAAAAGGAAACTTCAAGTCCCGTTCATCTTTCAAGTCCTGTTCATCTGCTTAAAGAGCATTTCATGGTCAAAAATTGCCTCTTGTTCTAGAGGCAGCCACTAATAGAGTCAGTTTGAAGGCTGTTTGGAGTGTGTTTAATGAACACTGGTACACAGTCAGATCCATCAACGCTGCCTCTTTGGCGGTGACAACCAGATCCTGTAATGTCGATGTTTTGAGATAATGCTACAAATTAAACAAGCGCATCTGTCCCATTGTGCCCACAAGGGAATATACGTTGCAGTTCATGAAACAATGAAATACAACTCCATCCCAACATGTGACCAGATAGATAGCTCTGATAAGAAACACTAAACGGGATTCTAATGTGAAAAAAGCCAGGGTCTGTTTCTACTCCTTAATCACAGAGCACAGTGACAGACCAAAGAGGATGCTTTCACCGTCAGACAAAGAAAGAGAAAGGCTGAATCTGTGGTGGCTAGTGGAGGAGGGGGACAGTGCCCCCCCCCCCCATCCCCATCCCCTGAACCCCTCCCTTTTCAACCAAAGGAAGACATCATTATGAGTAAATGACATGAGGCGGTTGGTTCTGTTCCACTTCTGGCCCCCCAAGGACTCTTTTGCCCCACTGTGTAGCCTGTTCCCATCCTGCTTTGCTGCTGGCCACAGGCCTTCAGAAGCTCCGGCTCAGGCTGCAACTCAAAGAGATGGACGCTCGCACATTATTGATTGGACACTCGATAAAAGGTCATGGGGGCCCTCCTCTGCTGTGGGGTCCAGCGCTGTGAATAAGCCCCTCTCCATCCGCTTTGCCCACAAACACCCACCACACATGCAAACACACACATTGACACATTGACACACACACACACACACACACACACATGCACACACTACACTGTCCCCTCCATCAGCCACCTGGGGGATAAGCAGAGCTTGAAAACAAGCTAATCATTCTCTTTTTCTCTCCTCTTTTTTTTCCAAACACACAGACACACAACAGCTCCTGAGTGGCTGACAAATGTCAGAATGGCTTGTATGGGATTTTTAAGAAAATTATTTATTAATTGAACTGGTTAATTAGGTCCCTGAGGCTTGCACGCTAATTGAGAGCCACAGAGCTGGCGAGGCAAGAAAGCCAAAACAAAAGCGATGGCTCAAACAAATAGACAAGCGCTTGAGAACTGCTAACTCACACACATACACATACACGCACACGCAATATACACATACACACAGTCACCCATAAATTAACAAAAAATAAACAAACAACTGTTTACATTTTTTTTTCTTCTCGGGCTTCCCCTTTTCTCGCATAATTTTGTGACCTGCCAAATGTTCTCCTCTTCTTGATGTTCCAGCGATGGAGAGAGACGCGCAGCCACTGAAATCTGCCACATTGCACAAAGCATCTGTCTCCACACAGCACCCTGCATTCATTAAGTTTGTACCAATTAGCAGCCATAGCTTATAGCACAAACATTCATTTGTGCCTCCCACTTTGAAAAATCTTCCTAAAGTGAATGTGTCCCTCAATATGCCCTTGTGTCACCCAACTTTATCTTCACAAAGTCTCTTTTTCTTGCATAATTAGAGAAGAAATCCATTTCTTCTCCTATCTTCTCCCAGGCTCTGTCTTTGTCCCTTTTTACGTCGCGCTCGAGTGCACCTTGAGAGCAAGTGTGCTTTTGTCAAGAAATCACACCAAGGTTGTCTGAAAGACTTATGAGATGGAGTCATAGGCGGAGGTTGGTTCTGGGACCAGAACACAGAGAGAGGCACGCTGACACTTCGACAGTTACACCTGTTTCAACAATTATCCTGCTCTCTGATAAGAGCTGAACTCCTTGGATGTGTGCTTCGTCGAGTTAACTGAAAGTTTTCATTGGTGACAAAGTCTTGTGTATTCTAACTTCCAAGCCCCAGTTTCATAGCATTTGAAGGTTGGCTTATTGTGAAGGAAAAAAGAAAACTGGCTGATGCTGAACATTATAAATAGATCTATAAAGCTTTTTGTATTTTAATTTAAAGTGCAACATAGGAGCATAAGATTTACATCTGAGCAGCAGACTTAAAAGAAACCTGGAGCTTAATTGGTAACTTCACTACAGAACTGACTCTCCATGTCAAATGTTGGATGATTTACTGACTTCTGATAAAGACCCATGTTGACAGTGAATGTGTGGGTTTAATTTTGTTTTATCGGGCATATATTTCAATTTATTAGCACTAGTGGGGGATTTTATTTGGTACTTTTCATTGTTCTAACCCTCTTCATATGAACTATTCAACTATAGGCCTTTCTCTATTATACTTATCTATATATATACTACACAAGTACTATATGTTCTGTATAGATTGTTTTCATCATCTGGTATAGAGGGCCAATGGGATTAGCTTTTTCCTCGTATGAAATTCGACCAAACGAACCTTACATTGTAATTCTAATCTCTGTAGCATGTTGCAGTGTATACACAAGGTCAACGTTTGATATCAGGGGTAATTTTGGAGGCCTTTTAAAATAGGCCTCCTTAACATTCATAAGCATACGTGACCCCAGCAGCTAGAGCACCATCACATCACCATTACCCGCTTAACACCACCGCGTTGTGAAAATTGCCCCCGCCCCCTCCCCAAATAAACTCTGCCTCTGACCTGCATTCCCTCACTCTTGAGGGACTGCTTGCTCTCTGTCTCAGAAGGGAGAGTTGGATGATGGGGCACCAGGGTCAGATGCTATTGAGCGATGCTTCAAATAAACGTATGAATAAATTCCTTGATAAATGAACGGTTGGACTGAAATCACTGGAGAGAACTGAAGATTTGAATTTGACCGGGTAGTTGTAGAAGAAGAGGAAAAACTTTAAACTGTTCTTTTGTTTCAGCATAGACGCTCACAATTTAAATTTCATAGTGAAAGAGCACTGTTGGATTAATGAAAAGCTCAACTTAAATCACCAGACAGAGTGTGAGATTGAAGCTGAAAGAGTAGCAGTGATGATTAAAATCCTAAAATTGGTGTCTTGTATTTAGGGAAAATCAAATGACTTGGCAGAGAGGACGAGCTGCAATTTAAAAACCTAAGTCAGGGCTCAAATATCAGCTGTATTTACATATTGATACCGATAACATATTGCTCTATGACATACTGTATGTTATAAAATATATGCAACAAAAATGAAACCAAATGCAAATTAAGGCCTTCAGCACATACACTGTTGCACATAAAGTTGTAATAATTTAGTTTTTGTCTTTTTATTCCCGTTCATACACATCAGTAATCACCTTTGACCAGGTGTAATAATCACATTCTGTGTCCCACTCACACTTTATCTATCAAGAATAAATCACATTGTCTCTGTCATTTCATGAGAAAGGTAAAAAAATATTTTTTTTCCAACTTCATCTGCAAAAGTGTAGTAAAATCCTTGGGGTAAAATTATATTTAAACATAATATGAATTTTAAGGCGTAGAATTGGTTAAAATTCATAGACTGACAATAGAGGTGATTGGAAATGGTGAAGAAATAAATGAATTAAAGTCAAACTCAGAAATCATCGTTATAGTCGCACCATTTAAATTAGATTTTAATAAAACAATAAAGCAGATATTAAACCTAAAATGTATTATTATTATTATTATTATTATTGTTGTTGTTATTATTGTAGAAGTAGTAGTAACACCTTGATTTACTTTTTTGTCAGTTATACATTATTTTTTATTTCATTGAAACAGTAACTATATAAAAATGAAGGCTAACTGAATTGGTGATAAAGGTAATAAATAGCATTAATTATACTGTTAATGCTTCCTTGACAGCCACAGTGTTCTGTGATTTTTATTTATTTTTTATTTTTATCATTAAAGTACTTTATGTTGTTCAAAGGTTTTCCTGTTTCTTTGACTGACAGGTGTTGAGTATAGTGCATCAATAATAAAGTCATGGGTCCTAAATTGACGCAAAATTTAAGGACAAGTTGTAAAACCTGTTCAAGTTGTAGTAAATTAATGTGCTATAAACTGTAAATCAAGTGTAAAATGAGTAAAAGCTGCCATTAATTTTCTGGGCAGACATATTAAGTTGTCTGTATCTGGTGCAATGTGCATAAAAAGGCCAGAAACAAACAGCACTGAACCAATAGGGCAGAAAGTTTTTCTCTGCTGGCCCTACAATTACCATATGAAGAGTAATTTTGTTAGTGCTGTATCCTGTTTTGCATCATTTACAATTGTGCTGCTTTAGAAGTTTTAAGCTTCTCTACAGGGTCAGCAGCACTCGGTGTAACAGACACATTATAATCTGTCTGCTCCTCTTCTCCTGTGTTAAATCCAGATGTGACAATAACTGCAAGATTTTCAGAAATGCTTATTAGACCGTTAAAACAAATGTAATTTATTTCATCGAAATGCTATTACATTTGTGCTTGATATTATGCGCATAAATAGGACTATTTCTTGATATGTTTGACATTTTGTCAACGTCATACAACTACAGCACAATATTTTACACCATAAATTGTAAATAAGTTGCTTTTTGGTTCATAGTAATCACCAACATATGGCTAGAAAATGTTTGCTTAGGTTGTATTTATCACAGGTTCATAGATGCATAGTTTCTTTTTTTTATTTTTTTTTTAATGTCCTTATTTGTCTCAAACAGTACATTAACATGAAAAGCTGTGAGCATTTTTCATGTCTCAGCATGACAGTAGCTATATTGTCATGTGCCTGTGTCCACACACAACAGATTTAAGGTTGATGTGTGACTGTGGCTGTGCTTTAGCTGATGGAAAATCCCCTCTACAGAGCAAGGCCCTGCTGTCCCAATCCCCCTCAGACTGGCACCGATCGATCGCTGGTTGTTATTGACATGACACCTGCCGAGGCGGGCTTTAAGCTATCGAAAACCGATGTGGCAGATCAAAAATAGGACGCCAGCTTTCATGTTTGTAAACAGTATCGATTTGCATAATAACCTTAAAAATTAGTTCCTCGGATTAGGCAAGGACAAACCTGTTTCAGCGTTTGTTATGATGCTTGCAGCATATGCCTAATTAGAGAAAAAAAGGCAGAGGCTGTGATCGGCTTGAAAAACAGGCTGTGATCGGCTTGACAAGTCGGAGCATCGCTGTCAACACCTTTTGGTTTGCCACTGTTAATGAAAGCCATTTTCCATTAAATAATAAAATAAAAACACACCTCTAGACTTCTTGGCAGACAAAAGCGCTGATGCGTCACTTTTACACGGATGCAAATTATTGCTGTGTGTCACAATCATTTATTCATGAGGGGGGCCTTCTATCTCTTGGCGGGTTTACCTGCGCCATGGAGGTGCTCCATCCTCCATTGTGGCACAGTGCTGAGAGAGATGTCAACCTCCAGGAGTGACGAGGAGACAGATGTACTAAAGCAACAACACAAGCACCACTCGCTTCACAAGACAGGTCCAGTTTAAAAGCACTGAATTATGTATCTCAGTGGCTGCCACCATCACAGAATGATTTGTCAGCCTTGAATATCTCCATCTCCTGTCTCAGACAAACGATGACCTTGTTGGCGACCAAAGAACATTGATTATCTGCGGATGCCTAAAGGTGTAATAATCTTTAATATTAAATTTTCACAATGTAAGTGTAGTTTTACCAACTGCGTTATAAGGAAAATCCTCCCAAGATTTCAAGATTCCTTGTATTGTCATTGTATACACAGAGAAGTACCGAAACAGTACTACTTGAGTAAAAAAATGTATATATATTGCAAAATATTTAAATAGTATTAAATGGTAACACAAAAAAAGACACACCTCGCCCCTCTCCCATTCTGTCAAGTCACACATTCCTACCTAGTGACAGGTAAAATAGTAGTTATGGCACATTTTTGATTCTTCGTTATTACACATTACTGTACATAAAGTAATGCATTGAAATTAAACCCACAATTTTTTAATCCTTGCATATTTTATTACATTTGCACTCCAGTGCTGCTGCATGCAGGCATCATAACAAAAGAAGCTGCAAGGCAAAGATGAGGGATCCTTCCATTTCAAGTCCCAGTTGTGGACATTTTTCGTATAATCCATTGCAACAGCATTCCTGAATCAAGAATTCCCCAGAGGAAAATGCAAAAGATTAAAAAAAATAAAAAAAAATCCCACAAGTTTATGGAAAAATAAAGGGCTAGTGGTGTCTGACAAGCCTTTAAATCTAGGACAGTCATCCCAAAGAGGAATGCACATACTCATTGCAGGGACATAAAAGCAGAATTTTAACTGTGCTGTGAGGGAGATGGAGATGGTAGGCCATTAGTTGGATGGTGTTGTTATAGCCTGTGAAGACTTTTTTTTTTTTTTGGCACCCAACGTTTGAAAATGTTGCACCAATTTTATACTAAAAGCCTTTTTGCTTTATATAAGAGCCATTGTATTTATTCTAGACACAGATTCAGTGTCAGAAAGCACTAGGTTGTAGAGCAGGATAGAGGGATTTTATGGATTTATACAGGAAAGGTTTTTTTTAAATTTGTTTCTGAACATTTTATTACAGTTTACATTGTTTGCTTCAAATCCAAGGTCAACACCTATACATGCCTGGGTGAAATAAACAGAATGCTGAACTGCTACTTTACTTGTAAATACAAAGAGGAAGAAAAAAAGAAACAGGAAAGAAAAAAAACTATATTTTATAAACATAGAACAGGAGAACAACAAGACAGAAATTGACAGGAAAAGAAGTTTGGACAGAGGATATAAAGTAAAAAGTCAAAAAAAAATCATAGCGACAGTCAAAGAATCTCATGGGTGGATGTGGCAGATTACCACGGCCCTGAATGGTTCTCCCAGACCCACCTTAAGAAAACAATACCATATGTGCAAGCTTATTTACGAAGTGCTGACACTAGAGCCTGAAAGAATTAGTATTCTGTTAGTTAAATGTTTTCCTCTGGGCTCTGTCTCTGCAACAGCTTACAGATGTTCCAGCCATGCAGAGAATGCAAGGCTTTTCCCACCACGGCATGAATGAAAAAGCATGTTGAAGGTTTCGCCCCAGCCAAGCTCAGAGAGTGATCTACAACTTATACTCGGGTGCACTTTACTAAGTACTGCCTCCTGCACCGGCCAAGGTTTCATCTGACACAGACGCTATTTAGTGCTGCTTCCATGGGCTCCACTGCATATTGTTCGGCACAGATTTGTCAAGCTGGCGCATATCCAGCGACAGATGTACTGGCAGCAGCACAGTAAAACCAGGACTGCACTGAACACAAGTGTAAAAAAAAAAAAAAAAAATGTTTAAATATAAGTATGTTCATCAACTTGTGTATCCTGACTAATTTATTTCCTGATAGAAAAAGTGTTAATTATGAAAAGGCTTTTTTTTTTCTTCTCTTTTTCACGTTCTCTTTCCGTCTCTTGTTGCTTTTGTCTCTCACACACACACACACACACACACACACACACACACACACACACACACACACACACACACACACCATGGTAGAGAAAAAGAAAACAGAGGCAATCTTGTTTACAAGGAGTAGCATAGAACCAGCTGACTGCTGTGGCTGCTCAGCCCAAGCCTTGACTCCCATTTACTTGTGTAACAAACCATCAGGGAGGGGAGGCAGGGGAAAACATTGTTATCAGCAGGCCAGATAAACCCCCTCCAGAGGTAGCGCTGATAGAGAGGCAGCCCCGCCGCTGGGCAAATAGAAAGATCCTATCTGGTCCTTGCACTGAGCCGGCCAATCAGCCCAGCAGAAGCGCTCGGGCTTTTCTCAAACAGGGGAGATGTGTGGAGAGAAGAGAGACCAGAGCATCACCAGGTCTGCTCCTCTTTTTAGACAGACTTTTAGAGAAGAAGCTGGATCTCTGCCGTCTCCTACAGACGGCTCAGAGGAGAGAGGCCTTGGCTGGAGCTGCATCGGGTGATGCGGCCGTGGGTCAGATCAGAGCGAACAGGTTCAGGCTGGGTTTGAAGGGGGGCTGCTTTATATAGAAACCGAGGGTTGTTATGGGATTCAGTGTTGTTGGCCCAAAAGGTGTTTCATTATAATACTTTTCATGGTCTGCTGATTTGGTGATTCTGTACATCGACCTCATAATCAATATTAATTGCGGGTCAGTCAGATTTATTATTGATTCTCAGTCTTGTTCACATCTTTGTCACTGGCTTAATTTAGAGGAAGTGCTTATACACACTTGTAAGTTATTATCTATTATTTTCTGATACTTAAAAAAAAAAAACTATCAGAAAACAATCTTAAAAACTTTGACCTTGACTATCCACGGCTCAGCCACGAGACGAATGGCAGAACTTGATGAGATCAGTACTAACATCAATACAACACATTAAGTCTTCCCTGCAGTTTATCATTTCTCTTGCAGACGTCTGTTTTAATACTTTTCATGACACACTTTGTACTGCTAGTATTTGTGATAGAATGTGGAAAACACACTTTTTGAGGCTGAAAATTTATTGCCCTCAAATTTACGATGTTATTCCCTTGTCCTCGCTGTAATTGTCATTTTTTGAACTTTTTGCCACTTGCTGGAAATTTCTCGTATTTATTTTTCATTGCTGAGTAATGACTTTTGCGGATGTCTTGCCTTTAAGCCAGCAGTATTGTAACAGATCTAGAACGGGTGTGATAAGTTAGAAGAAATGTTTCAATGTTATGTGTATTCTTTTCTTTCGCTCACTACACACTTTGTTCCCCCTATACACAATGTTTCTCTTTGTCCGTGTCACTGTCACTGCCTTTTAGTTCATATGTTTATGAAGACTTGCGAGAAAGAGAGAGAAAAAAAAGGGTTTGCAGTGTACTCTCCTCACTTTTCATGCAGTAGTGCCTTTAGATTTCCAGTGGGTTACATACCTCAGAGAGAACATCAGCCTCATTCCAAGTTCTGTAAAATACACTCAAGACCAGAGGTAGAAATTAACTAGTTACTTCATATCTTATTACATCCTTGAGAGGATATTTTGAAAGCAACTCAACCTTTTTTTTCTGAGGGTTTTTTTTTTTTTTTATACCTCTCTATGATTATTTTTGAAAGACCTCTTTTTTATCATATCATGCAGCTCCCTGAAATCATCCTTGTGACACAGTGAGAAAAGGGGCACTTACTGAAGTTGCAATGATTGTACTTGAGTAAAATATTTCTGCACCCTCTCCACCTCTATTCAGCAGTTTGATATATGGTAGTGGTGAGAGGCCAAGCTCCTCTTTGACAAGCAGGAGGCACATTTCTAGAGGCAGAGATGAGGGCTGCAGGGTGAAGAGGCTACAGCTGTCATTGCTCATCTTAATGGCGTATTGGAGTGCGCACACACACATACATTCACATAAACACGTGCATACCCTCCACATACTTACAAATGTGGGGTAAATGAGGAAGCTTTGGATGTATGCGTTTAAAAAAAAAACAAAAAAAAACTTGGTTTATTCTTGCATACACATCAAACTGCACTCTCACTCACACACACAAACACACACATATATATATATATATGCAGACACACATGCATATACGCAAATCAAAAATGTCCAGGAAATGAGGAGAGGAAGCTTTGGATGTAAAAACATAAGTACTTGTGCATGTGAATGCATTCTCTCAAATAGAGTCACATAAATACACACATTGACTGGATTTGTACACAGATGTACACGCTCTTGCACAACATGAATATGTATTCCTTCATACTTAGGCGCGAGTACACAGTCATACACATCGATGGCACATACTGTATAGCACACAGACGCACCTTCACACACCAAGCATTGCCTGTGACAGATGTTGGCAGGAATATTGCCAGGAAGAAAGCTCTTTCATTTCTTTTTATTCTCTCTGTATTTTGGCATGCCTATCTCTGTACACAGTGTGGCCATGTCACCGAAGCTGTTTCTTTTTCTCATCCAGTTCCTCTGTGCTTGCTTTTTTTTTTTTTCTCCTATGTTATCATCATGAAATTGAAGACATTTGTGCCAAGAGAGATTAGAAGGGAATCGGGGAAAGCGAGGGGGACATTAGCAAAGATATTTTTGTCAGTAATGAGCTAACTCTTTGTTATGCGCCGGGCTAAGGAGGTCTAATGATGACGTTTGTACCAAGAGGAAGAAACTGAGTCTCCAGAGTCCACACACAGCCAGAAACCACAGGCTTTGGTGCAACTCTTAACTCTATTCAATTATGCAGATGAGCCCATTGGGCTAGTGTTGGCCGTCACTTTAATGATGACGTGGGTAAACAGACATAGCTTCTTTTTCTGTCTTTAAAAGTCCCAACCCACCCCCACCGCAAACCCCTTATTTCTTATTTTGCACCCATGAGAAAGTTAATTGTCTTAGTCATTAAAGAGGTATCAGCTGTCATGCCACTGACAAAGACATGAAGAAAAGGGAAAGCAGAGGGATGTGAAGAAGAGAGAGTTAAGAGAGATTTATTTTTGCCTTCCAGGCTGATGGCAAAGAATCTCCTAAGATGCAATCATGATATTTTGATGCAGGATGAGGACTCATCAACCTCTTCAGGCAAAGCCTCGTAAGAGATTTTTCTCTGTTCTCCCTGGTGGCCACCGGGTGGCAGAAGAGCACAAGGAACACACCACTCTTTGAGTCTGCTCAGCTTGACTCGCCAGAGAGGGCGATTGGAGTCTTTTTGCCTGTGTGCAAACAAACTACAAAAACAGTACAGCATCTGCCCTTGGATTATTGTAGAATTTACACTTGGAGTACTCGAGTAAGCTTCATTTTAACATGGGTACAATTTTATGCATACAGGAACTTTAATATGAAATCATCTTAAAAGGGTCTGTTATGAATAAAAGTCAGATCGCTGTTGAATTAGAGTAAGGACCAAACACAGCCATATAAATGAAGTTTTTAAGGATTGATGTGTTTTGTACATGGTTATGAAAAAACCCAGCACTGTATTTATGTGTATTATTCATAACAATAAGTGTAAATATAAGATGAAGTTGATCAAAAAAATATTTTCATAAGTATTTTCAGCAGAAAGCTTTTTTTTCCCCAGATATTTTCCAGTGAACTTTTGACTTAAATGAACTTAAAATCTGTGCAAAAGCCAATAATCATGTTTTATACTTGAGGCTACTGTATTTAGTCGGATAACATTGTTATATCTTACTTTTAAAAGTATTTATAAACTTCCATTTCTTGCTTGAAATGAAGGCTTCTTCCACACCACAAAACAAATAGCTGTGACACTAGTACTCTTCCTCATTTCACTTCTTTTATGCAGCTGAAGAAATGGAGCCCGTTTTCTTTCAGATGGTGTAGATAAGCTGTTTATCTGAATAGCGTCTGGGCTTCATGTACTCATGTCCTGAAATAAGAACAAACTAAATAAGGTGTTGCATAATAACATGATTTTTGCCGTTATAGATTTTGACTTCCAGTCTAGCCTTTAGGTGGGCTTTAAGTTAAAACCAGTGAATCAAAACAAGAAGTTAAAACAGAAAACACTTTTTTTTTCCTCCTGTATTTCTTTTTGTCTGTACTTATTGCCCATTGGATGCCTTGAGCACTTGCGACTGAAGACAAATTAAGTTGGCAATGATTGTCACATCAAAGTCTCACTTTCTATTCTTTTCATTTAAGACTCTGGGCACTGAGGTCCAACTTATGCCCCTCAAGTGAAAAGAACAAGAAAGGAAAGAAAAATCTGGCTTTGGATTTGGCTCCATATTTTTCTTTTTCTTCCCCCCATTTTAGTTTTGCCCACTTGTATTTTCCTGGTCTGCCTGGAGGAGCTGGGGTCAGTGAATACCAATGACACAACAATTCACCTCTTAGAGACCATCCTCAAGTAGCTGAGGATCAAGGCTGCGTTTTTTTTCCCACCACAAAGGCCTCCTTTATGAAGCGTTCTGTCATTTGTTGTGTTTCGAAAAAGGATTGTGTAGAATCAACTCCTTGACAAATGTCCTCATGCTGCGCCTTGGTCTATGGATCAGATCATATACACAGAGGTGCCTACTTTTAGTGTCTTTAACAGAAATACTGCTTCTGTTTTTATGGTTTACTGTGTGGCCAGACATCAAATCTTATAACATTTCCTGGTTTGAGGAATGTTAAGATCACACCGTACCCGTACCCAGATTGAAATCACACTACTAGCCACACAACAAAAGAAAACCACATTTGGGTGACATCTTCTAAATCAGAACAACCTCCTCCCTCCCTCCCCTTCATGCAACAATCCTCTAGGGAACAAATACTAAGTGAAAGCATGTAGGTAAGCGAGACAAACTGCACAGGAGAGACGTGGCCACTGTGAGTGTTTATTGGACACCCTATTCTTGTGATGTGACAGGGGGTCCGAGCCTCATCTCTACATCGTGCATCTCGCCGTACTCAGCGGGAGGCTCACGCTCCCCTTCTCCCCGGCGCCACTGCCAGCCGTCTCTGCTGAGGTGGTGTGCTAATCATTTAAACAGCCCAATCAAAGGCAATGCGATGTTTCACACAAGGGAGAAAAAAGGAAGGGAGGAAAGTGATTATTAGTGTTTGGGAGAGGCAGCCAGAGTGATTGAGCTGAAGGGGGACTTTGATTTTGGGGCCTCTCATTGTTTTTCAGAATGGCATTGGGTTTAGCCGCTAGGCTTGAGGAATCTGGTGAGCTGTCAACGTATGACGGTAAATGTGATTTTTTTTTTTTTTTTTTGTTTTTTCTTACATACTCAAAGCCACACACAAAGAGATTCACTCAATGCAGTTTACCGTAGCAGGCCAACACCAAGTCCACCCTTCTGAGGAAAAGAAATTAGTTTTTGTCTTTCAGGGTTTTGTATTCTAAATTTATTTTATTTATTTTTTTACCGTTGTTTTTTATTTATTTTTTTATTTTTTTATTCCGCTTTGCTGGAGAAGAAAAGTAGAATTTTGGGAACAGTTTGAAAGAAAAAAGTCACTTTGAAAACCACTTCCAAGGAGTAGTTAAAATAGTTAATGTTCGGTTTAGTTTGTTGTTAGGCTATATTCAAATCAATATCTGGAATTGAAAACATCCACATGCTCGCACACAGCCGACACACACTGATGCTCGCACACACATTCACAGCACAGAGATGAATCACCTTGGCTTGTCAAGAGGTTGGTTAATAGACATATTTGATGTCATGCAAAGCCCAGTGGTGTTGAAAGGGTTTTGTTAGTGTGTTGATATCACCCCCTGTGCATAAAGCTCCACTTAAAACAATAAATAGCAATAAGCGCATCCAAAGCCCCTGCAGTTTAAACTATATGTCTTTGATATGGGATACCTATTACTGTTGGCTTTATCTAATGGATTGGATTCCCACACCTCATCCCTCTGGTGTTTCAAAGCACTGAAACCTTCAAATGTAATGTGTTATCTGCACATTAGCTGCTCCAGAGCCACTTATCAATGACTAATGTTTCTGTGGCAAAAATAGTAACGCAATTGGAAAATAGGTGAGAGACTTTTGAACCTCACGAAGGGCACCGGAGCAACTCCTAGCAGAGTCAGTATTGTTATTAAAGCAAGGAATTATCACTGATTTGAAACCTACAGCATACCAATTCATTTACTTCTTGTATTCCTCTCCAGTTTGTTTCCAAACAAACATCAACTAAAAAAAAAAAACATTCCTCCATCACTTGTAGACTGTGTTTGCTCTTCACTGAAAGCAAACCATGACCCTACCTGCAGGATACCTATCACCTAAGCGCAGGCTGTGATTGGAGAAACAGTACAAAATGTCAGAGAGGAAATGAACTCTCTAATAGGAGTTTGACCGCAGAACTTGACACAACACATATCTTACATAGTAGGAGCTCACATGCTGTTTACTAGCCGATCTCTGCAGCATGCTTTTTTTTTTCCCCACACACTTTTCAATCTGTTGTGAAAGATACGCAAACTCAGATACTAGAAGCAGATAAACATCCTCGGTGTGGGGTTATTTCAGTCGAGGCTTTTATTAACTTGACCATACAACTTACTCAGTGGTCAGTCAGGTTAATGCTAATATGTGGAAAAGGAAAACATATACACATTTTCTGTGACCAGCGCTTTAAGAATTCACATCTGCAGGGTTCATTTTCCCATAGACAATTTCCTAGAGCTTCCAGAAAGCATCTGGATTAACTAAGCATCAGTATTTATGATCACTTTTATTGCATCATCTGTGATTGGTTCAACAGCCATATTTGAGATTGCACGCTTGTTACAGTTAACCTAAATGTAGAGTTTGTCAGTACATTAGATGAGACACTTCCAAATTTCAGGCATTTATTGTATTGTGGGCTTTATGAATTTGCATAATGAGAAAAGACACATACTAAAAAAAAATAGTCAATTTCTGCAGATTTTAATGCAAAAGTGTTTCATTATTTTCTGACATCATATACATTTTTTTTAGTTACATATTACCGTTAGTATGCTGTTAAAAATGTTTAAAAACAAACACCTGTACAGTAGATACGTCATTAATTCTCAGGTGAAATGACAAACAAAACAAGGTGGGATGTTGAGCTATATTGGGCATTTTATATCTCAGGTTGGACTAAGTTTAGAGATTATTTTATACAGTAGCATGTTGATTTAACTGGATCCCCCAGATTCCACCTGTTTTATTTTATTTTTTCAGATTTAACAGTAGCAGCTGTTAATGACCGTCTAACCCCATGTCATCTCCTGGCCACAAAAGTGCTGAAGTACATGGAGCGCAGATTAAATTGTCCACCACCTGTAATTTTCTCTGGAGGGACACAGATGTTTTGTATCTTGTCTGGTTTTGTAGTGGCGTACCACAAATATGTTTTGTTGAGGTGGCAGAGGAGTACTTCTTTTGATTCCGTACATATCTATCATAGAGTAAAGCTCCTTCCTACCTCTCCTGATGCTTATATTTCTGTCTGTGTGCCTCTTTTCTAAAATAAGAATAGTGAAAAAAGGCCCTACACACTCCAAGTTTAGCATCACTTGGTGCTTTTGGTTAGCCTCAGCAGCCCACTGATTCACTTTGAAATGCTCCAATTAAAATAAAGGGCTAATTGTTAGTTTGCTTAACAATTTCTCTGTGTATGCCTTCCTTTTTTTTTTTCATCAGACACAAAAAAATACTCTTCTTCACATGTATAGGCCGCTATGGCTAAAATTATACGTTATGTGTCTGCATGTATGCGTTATGTATGTTTATCCTCTTACTAGAGTTGTCATTAGCAAGTATGCAGAGCATGTGAGGTCTTGTATGATAACAGGGTTAGCTGTTGTGCTGTGTGTGTATTGCACTCTATATAGAACGTGCACTCTCCTGTGATTGTGCTCTAACGCAGCAGCAAAAGCGAGCAGACATCACCAGCAGCAGCCACCAAACAGCTCCTGAAGGGGCGGTCAGGCAGCAGCTGTTTGTTTATTTAGATCTAACTTGTAATTACGTCTGCGACAGACTCTGCACCACGTCGAAAAGACATATTTGGCTCCACTCACCAGCCAATCGTCAAAGGGCCCTCGCTGTCCCTCTTGATTACAGTTGTGCACTGTAGCCGTGCCATCCCAGTGGCTCTAGCAGAAATGAGACACCGGGATCTCATTTAAGAGCCAATTGTAAGTGACTCAACTGTTCTGAATGTGTTGGTATAAGTAAATATTTCACATGACAGAGGAACACTTTTATTTCTCACCATTAAATGGGAATCTGCTAAGTTTGCACCTCGGAAAAGAGCAAGTCTGAGACTGAGCAGCAGAAACAAACAGGACTGAGTGTGGTTATAGGCTTTTGGCTGTTGGTGACTCACACTGGTTTATGTTTAAATTTGTTCTCAAAATGGCAGAACAGTCCAATAATGTGACAATACTTTGTCCAGGTCGAGGAAGATTTTTTGCTTATGATACAAACTGTATGTAAATGTCCCTCTACCAGAGCGGATCCTTGCTGTGTCCCTCATTTGGCATTCATAAGCAGTTGTGACAACCTCATCAGTTAGATGGAGCTGACTCCAAGACGGAGACGACAAAACCACAGACCTCAAAATGAGAGGAGCAGGAAGACAGAGACCCAACTTCACAGGAAGCGTGCAAACTGAACCAAATTCTCCCTCTCTCTCTACCCTGTCTCTCTTTTCTTCTCAACCCCTTTCTCACTCGCTAGTTTAAAGTTGTCCTGGCTTTTATTTTGAGAAATATTAATTTGGTAGAAGAGTGGTGTCGTATCTGAAATACAACACAAAGACAGAAAAAAGAGAGAGGGAAAGTGAGAAAAAGGGGGAAAGAGGGGAGGAAAAAAGAGGCGCAATGCGTGCACATTTCTCTCGCTTGACGTTTTGCTGAAGTTTGTACGCCACTTGAGCCCGCCGTTTCCCTCGCTAATGATACCAGCGGAGCCTCTCTGGGGAATGGCGTCCGTCGTGCGCCTGGCTTTCACATTTCCAGCACCAGGTATTTTGGGATACGCAAGCGGGGACTATGAGGCACATCATTCCAAGAGCTCATCTGGTTCTTTCTCTCTGTCTCTCTCTCTTGCTTCCTCTCTCCCTCCAATCGGCTTCACTCCTCTCCTCTTTCTTCTTGTTGTTGTACTTCTGCATACGCAGACATTCTGTGTCTCTCTAGTTCTCTCTCTTTCTTTCTTCCTCCCTCCCTTCCTTTTTCTATCTTACTTTTTGATTTGGTAAGGATGATTTCAAGTGTGGGGAAAAATGCGTGCACAGGAGAGGGAAAAAGTCTTTTTATTAACTTATTCATTGTATGAAAAATCAAGAGGTTTTTTCCTTTCTCCACTCCGCTCCCTCTCCCCATTCCTCTTGGTTAAGGCAAATGAATGTTTAAAGAGGTAATTTACTGGGCCCTGGCAGGATCCACATTGTGTATTACACAAACAGGCAGCAACAAAAGGAAATTCTAATCTAGACAGTAACACGACTGCACAGAGGATCCTCGGCGGGGGGTCCAGATGAATTATACAACAATCTGTGTTCTCCCTCGTTTAATTTAAAGGTCTGTTTTCAAGGCTATCGCCAGCTTCCACTTCAGAGGAGAGACTTGGCCCGCTGAGGTCAAGCCCATATTGACAAATATCAAGAGGCAAGAAAGGAGCGCCCAAAACGCAGATATGAATAAGTAAAGGCAAACAGATAAGCAAACATAAAGCAATGAGGGAGAGAGGAGGCAAGTAGACAAACATACACAACATCTTGTTGGCCATGAAACAAGAGGCAGAAGGACCTGAAAGAAACATGAAAACTAAGCATGCAAAGGTTTTTTTTTTTTTTTTTTTTTTTTTTTTAAATAACAAATAATCGTTTTTTTGTTGGTACTGCATGGTTGTTCTGGTCCTCTGGCTTTCACACAGATTTACTGTAAACGAAGTGGCATCACTGACAGTCTCCTGCACTCAGAGGCCTCTTGGACCTTCCTGCTGCCCTTGAGGTTTTGTTAGGAGACGTGGAAATATCAGGCGTGCATAAATTTGTTGAGATGCTGCTTCCAGAAATGGCCCAAGGCATTTCATGAATTTTATTTGGTTACATAATAGCTACATGATAGTGCCAGGGTTGTAATTCTTCATCCAGGTACCTTGTGGTGCTTTTATTTTTAACTTCCACTGATGTATTTTCAAACAGCTCTGAATGATGTCTGACTACGTCTTTGAACTAAAATATTCTCAGAGGGATGGTCCCCTGCTGGACACATTTTTCCTTTTTCTTCTTTGTAGACCATTTCTTTTCCTCCGCAGTTACAAAAAGTATTAGAGGGTGACAGAATTGCCCAGCCACCCCAATTCACCTCTTGTCGCCACTGATTTTCCTCATAGTTCATGAGAACGAGCACTCGAGCTTGGCCCACCCCTCCCTGTCCATCATACCTCGGAGAATCAACAGGTCACAACCCCCTAACCCCTCCCTGTGGCTCAGCACCAGCCTGCTTTTGACAGGATGAGTTTGACCTCTGACCTCTTGAGCAGACAGCTCAATCAGGTTTTTATGGCGCTTGAGAAAGTGAGTCCACAGCCACATCACATTTCTTTGAGGGGAAAACGCATTTGCAGCCTCTTTGGGGTTGCATCGCTTTAGATAGATCCAACTACTAAAAATTATCCATTGTACAATTAACTGAACCAGAACAGGATGGACATTAAGCAGATGCTTTTCAGAGCCATCAGCAGAATTGGTCAACTTTGATTAAATTAAGTCCTTCCTCTTGTGGCCCTGATGTTGAAGCACAACTTTGTGTAAATGTATGAAGGGGTCATTGTCCTGTTGGAACACCCCACTGTGTAAATCTTTGATCCATCTCCGTTTGAGGTTATGCTTAAGAATTATGAGTTTGTCCTTTATTTTAATATTACATTTGTAATGCACCAGTTTTAATGGTAGCAAATTAGCTCCAGAATGTGATGTGATGCTACCATCACCACGTTCAACATGTTACACTTTCTTGGTATTTTAATATCCGTCTTTATTCCTCCCAAAATACATATGGTTAAAGACTCTATGATTTTCTCGTCTAACCACAACAATTATAAATTTGATCAAACAAACTTCAGCCTGTTCTGAAGGTGCTCATTTCGGAGGTTTGTAATATCTTAATCTAAAACTCACTTGACTGGTGACAGTGGGGTTCCAGTTGATTCCAGTTTATAATAGACTTGTGCCCTGGTGGTTCTGGGGTTGGTTTTGACTGTCCAAACCAAGCTGACGATGACAGATTGGTTTGTCTCCCAGACCACAATAAAGCAGCTTCAGCAATAACTTATGATTGTAGAATTGCCAGTTGTTTAGCAGTGGCTTGACATTTTTCTTGTTGTGTGACTCTACAAGTACCTTTTTCAGGTCTGCACAGAGATCCTTCACTTTCCCATTGTACCATGTTGGGTAAACCAATGAAATTCTTTTATGTTTGTGCACATAAGCTATCAGTTGTAGTCAGTTATGATCACGAACAGAAGGTTTAAGAGCCTTTAGCCTTGGCAAGTTGAAAGACCCTTCACAGCGTTCAACACCATTGAGTCGATCTCAGCCAATGTATGTACTATTTCTTACCTTGTTGCTTTAATTTTGATCCATCCAATATCAGAAAACCCCAGCTGAAACAGACCTTTAGCAGCATTTTTTGTCTTTCAGGATGTATGCTATTTTGCCATAGAAAAAGAATAGATAAAGAATAAGTGCAACTGTATGTACAATGTTATAGTTGGAATAAAATGTTTTTACCTCTTCTCATGAAATGAAATGTGATTTATTCTTGATAGATAAAGTGTCACTTGGATCTTTAATCGTTCTACCTGGTATAAGGTAATTACTGATGTGTATAAATAGGAATGAGAAAGGAATAAGGGTCAGAATAAAATTATTCCAACTTAATATGTGCCAATGTACTTTAATATGTTAAACAGTTTAGCCAAATAAGTATGACATGGCAAACAGGTGATCCACATTGTGTCGGTACAGACCAGTCTGTTTGGATCAGGGTGGATGCTTTATATCATGCTTGTGCATGCTTCAACATTCTCCATCTAGACTATCTGATTAAGTGGAGTCAGGCATGGTTTGCATGTACTGTGATCTGTAACTGCACCCAAGCACAGCCAAATCTATAAAGCAGGTGATAATGCCAAAGAAGCCACAAGGTGGTAACATAAACCTCCTCAAGCCTGAAACATTAATTACACTGTGCAGTGTAATGATTGTACCTGGGGCTGGTACAAGTTGAGTGTGCACTTAATAATGTACAATTTCTGTAAATTTTAATTTTTGTTACTTGCACCTCGAAAGTCTCAAGCCAGTGCTAAAGAATTTGATTGGATTGGGGAGATGTTTTAAAAAAAAAAGAGAACTCTGATGCAAATTTGGCCCCTCGTTCACAGCTGAACCGCTAGTGATGTTTGCTCCCCTACATCCTGAGCTCCACCACTGATTTAACCTCCTGGGATGAGCAGCCAGTGATCACAACGCTCAGAGGAAGTTAGCGGCCTCCACTCTCCAGAGGCCAGCACTTCCTCTTGATTTCGCCTGTTCTGTCGAGAAAGAAAAGGAAGGTAAAGATAAAAAACACCCCTGCTATGCTGTGTGTGTGGGCTTCACACAACTGTAAAACTGCGTCATCAGCACAAAGATGAAACTCTCAGTGCGTGTGTGAGTGAGTGCATGTGTGTGCATGTGTGTATTTTAGGCAAGGTGCCTGCCCTGGAGCTAGATAATGTGAACAGAAGCAGATGGGGAAACTTAAACGCACACCCACTAGGGTATAGCAGAGCTGGCACAAAGTAAGAAGAGGTCTTAGAACATCTCCCAGCCCGAGTGGATGCCAGCACTCTCGCTAGCATTGAGACTGGATGACAAAGAGAGTGAGAGAGAGAGTGTGTAAGTGAGAGAAACAGGAAAGTCAGTGTTGTATGTGTGCCTGTGTGTGTTTTGTACAGTACCTTCTACTTTTTTGTTCTTTTTGCATATTTATTCTTCTATGAAACTGTCTGCGCTCTGTCCTTCTGTTTCATGCTCCATCACTGCTCTGAGCTTTAGACACACCACAGTCCACATTACAGCACTATTTTGGGACATTTGTTTAACACTAGTAGAATTTTTATAAAAGGATCAAACTCAAATACAGTGATCGTAGATCCAGTGTAGCAAATATACCAGTATTCAGAGAACGGATATCTTTTAAGCCAAAAGCAGAAGCACCTGCTATTAACATGACTTCACAGTACTATTATTACACTTAACTTTCAAATAAAGTATCATAAGGCTTCGCCGCGAGATCGACAACTGTGTTGCATGTTTAATGACAGTATCTTCAGATTTTTGATCAAACAAGCATTAACACAATTTATTCAGTCAATGCAAGTAACAGGAATGCACCTCATAGTTTTTGTAACGTGTGGTGTATACTCAAGAACAGTAATAGGATATAGATTAATAGCAACAAATGATGACTGATTATAACATTTTCTGATGTTATAATGGCCCCAGTTGGATGAACACAGGGGACCTAAAGCACCGTGGCATTGCCTGTTCAGCAGTGTAAGAAGCGCTCGGGCCGACCCTTAGTCATGTGTCAAATTTTGCAAAGCGTCTGAGTCACTTGGGACCAATCCGTTAGGCCCATAAATCAGCTCTGGATCTCCACACGAGCCAGCCGAAGCAGCGTGGGGCTAAAAGAGGGAAATGAGTCCTCCCACAATGAGATGCACATGTTGCTGCCTGGTGGGTGGGTGCTGCTGCAGAGGTCAGATGGGGGTGTGTAGGTTAATAATGAGGTGAACTTGATCTTCTCCAGTCCCAAAGAAGGCTAGTCACTCTTTTTCCCTAAGGGGGACAAGACTATTATCTAAACAATATAAAGAGAGCAAAGAGATAGTGGTGGGTGCCCTAAGGGTTTGGTCACTTAATGGTTGTGGTTGGATAATTATAGATGTTTGTGATAGAATACATGGAAAAACGGTGGTAAAAGTAGTAGTAAAAAGTAATGAATATGTAAGCAACATAAAAAAAAAAAAAATAGGGTGCCCCAGAAAAATCCATTATAGAGTAGAATAGAATAGTTCTATTGTTCTATTGAACTGTTCTATATTTCAGCAAAAACACTTGATGCAAAAAGGGCCGTATAAAAATATCACACAAAATACTAAAGAAAAATGTAGGCATGTGTAAAAGCTCCAGAATAAATATGATTTTATTTATTTCAATTCATGTGTTTAAATGTGTCAGTTGATGGGAGTGTCTGTATGATTTCATCTCGTCTTCTGGTTTGTCTATTTACATCAGGGATTCCCAGAAGCGTCTCCGCGCCACGATCAGCACCGTTCATTTAGGCTCACAGCCAGTGGACAAAGGTGATCCTAGAGATGGGTTACTTTTGGGAAAGCTGGCCCTGACCTCCTCAGGCACAATGTTCCAAAGTGTAATGGCTCAGATAGAAAAGGCTTTCAACACCACTCACTTTCCGTATAGACTTTATTTGGGTTATTACATTATATACCAGATGCTTTTATATCAGTATCTTCAAACAGCTATTTGGGTTACAGTCAAGATAGCTTCGTATTAAGTAAGTTTTTTTTTTACTGACATTTCCATTTTTATAGTAATTCAATCGTCTTACATAGAGATATTTTAAATTGAGGCTTATGATATTAGACGCTGAGACTAACCTGATTTTGACTGGGTGTTGTCAAAATAGTGTATAGAAATGTGCCCACAGTTAAATTGCTGGTGATAAAAGGGTTTTTATAAAGTTAGGCCTAAATATATTTAAGGAGTTCTTTAGGGACTTTAGAGTAGATAAAATCTAGTGGTCAGTTATTGGATCTCATACGAGATATAGTACATTTAAGAGCCAAAAGGCTCACTGAGTTCAAAACGGCTCTGCAGCTGAATGCTCTGAAGTTACTGATAGCAGGGCAGCAGGAGAGAGAGCAGACAACATTTAGGCTATTTTGGAAAAAGAAAAAAAAGATAAAATCCCGAAGTCTCTTGCAAGGTGTATATCAGTTTATGACTGGAGAGCATATTAAGGAAGTTTAATCGTGTGCATTCTGAAGAGGCATATTGACTTAATACCATGAAATGTAGGAATAATTCACTATTTAATGTATTTATGGTTCTAAATTAAAATAAAGTGGATTATAAATCTCTGTGCACAAGGATGAGAGAGCATCCAAGCAGATTGCAGCACTTTGTTGATGGAACTTCTTGCCCTTCAGGTATGGTCTGGAGATTGCAGATGCTTCTCAGACACACATACATAAACGCATATCCCAACCCCTTGTTAGAACGTTCAAGTTTGATTGATGAGGAAATAGATGGTAAATTGCAGTGTCCATTCTGATGGATGACATCATTTGGCCCAATGTGCTGATCACGAATGCCAAACCAGAGCCTTGCTTAGCCCCCCCTCCCTTTCTCCGCTCCCTTTTGCTTACAATTGATCAGTGGGAGTTTTGTACACCAGCCTCCTTTGAATTTAATGCATGAGGAGAGAGAGCAGTTGACATGGCTCTTTACAGGCTGCCCAAGTCCCACAGCCCCCTCCCTCCTTTACACCGTCCCATCCATCTTTATCTAGAGGGGTCCAAGCCATGACAGATCCAGTGGCACTCTGTTTGCTTACTCTCATATGCAGACAATCACTCCGTGTTAAATGGCCCTTCTGCTTTAGATGGATTATTGTTTACACTTGTGCAATTATGGTGGGTGTCTAAACGGAGAATTATTGAATGGGAGACTAAGAAAGATGGGCAGTGATTGTCAGTCCTTGATATTTTCTGTCAGTGTTTGTTCTCATCATCAAACTGGAGCAAATACTGTCAAGCCTTTCATTTCTCGCCACCGTGTTTGCCAAAGAATTTATAAATCCTGTTCAAACAATGGATGTTAACATAAGTAGCAAATATTTAAACAGATTTATAAAGTCTTGACTTTTACCACAAGATAAAGACATCCTTTATAATGTGCAAATATATCTAAAAAAACAAACAAAAAAAAGGCTTCTGACCGGAGTGAGGGGCTTGTCAAAACCACTGGCACACAAGAGAGCTATGCATATTCCTCAATCAACATTTTTACACGTGTAAACAGCTTTGCCAGGCCGTGTTCTCCCAGAGGCTTATTTTGTGGAAACCATCCAAGCGCCACGTCATATTCAAATAGGCTGACAGGTGAAGAAGAGGAGGAGGAGGAGGAGGAGAGGGGTGGTGGGGTGTGGGGGGGTGCGATGTCTTGATTGATGGGCCAATGGTACGCGGTGGCGGGTGAGTTTATGAGCCAGAGCAAATCTGAATATTGAGAACGCGGCCATCATGTCACACTCGCCGTATTAAGAATTATTTGACAATGCATTATGTTGGAGGTCTGTCACACAAAAAAGATGAGCATGCCCTCCCCCGTGGCTGAAATTACAACCTGCGGTGCAGTGAGGAGTAGCTCGCCCGCCCTACTTTGTAAATTCTCAGTGGACAACCCTGACATGGGGCCCTCTTCACTTATTCACAGTTAGTGACTGCCAAAATAAATGTTAGAAACATCAGCATGCACGGATTTGACTTCTGCTGCGTGATTTGTAGAGTTCAGCATAACTTTGCAATGAGCCCCTTCGCTTGATGGACTTTTGAACTTGCAAAAGGAAGTCCCTTTGTAGGCTGAGTTTATTGGAGATGGCAATACCTTGTCTTTTCCCCTACATCTTCCTGGTTATTCCCATGGCTGGTGCTAGTAAGATTAAATACATTTGGACGGACGGATTGAGGAAACCAAGTTATTCCACAATACCATCCAGAAAAGGAAAAAAAAAACACCACCACAGCCATTTTAAAGGAAAAACAGCTTCTCTTCTTCTTCTACTTTTCTACTATATATAATATAACTTGTAATGCCACCTTCTGACGAGCCTAGTTTATTTGGCAGTTAATGGAAAGATGTCTTGTTTACCTCGACAGTTACATCCAAGCAAAAACTTCAGACTTGATTGTGCGTAAATTCTAGAACAGTTCACCGTGTTCTCCCGTTTTCTACTTGACCTTTCCATGGCTGTTATTTGACCTATAAACATACCAACCCAGGTCCATCCTCAGGTCCTTTTACACTGGGAACAACCTGCTGCTATAGTGTTCATGGTCCAGCTATTGCCACATAGTCCATTTGGACCCACATCGTCTTTCTTGGAGCTAATCTCCGTTCTCTTCGTCCAGGAGATCGTATCCTAGCTGGACTGTAACATGAGCGGTGCATAGTTGGTGTGACTGCTGCTGCTCTGCGGGTGCAAAGCATTGGTGTGTGTTTATATCCCATTACAAGGTGTCAACCTGTTTTGTCTTTGGACATTTTAATGAGAGAAATGAACCCCGAGGCTGTTTCTCTGTTCTTTGTCCACTAGAAACACAGGCAAAAAAAAAAACAAACCAAAAAAACTCCTCAGTTTCATCATATTTTTTGCTTGTTTTCTTTATGTTCAGCTTGTTGAGGTGCCTCCACTGAACATAACAAGGAGAACAGCGGTTTAATGACTTCAAAGTGTTAATCTGATATTCATTTAGATGTGAGCCATATTCCTCCAAATGGTGGAGGAAACAAATTATTGGCCTTTTAATAATAATCAATGCCCGCACTCACCAAGAGCCCCCCTCCCTCCCTTATTTTCCCCGTGCATCATCTGGTGTGCTGTTTGTGTGTACGTGTATATGGTATGGTGTGTGGTGTTTCTAGGTGTACTCTATGAGCCATGTTTTTTCCTCTGGGGGTCTCTTTGGCTGACCCCCTGACCCCTCTTTCTCTGAGGACAGCCAGCTAAGAACCAAGCAACATATCAAAGAGTGGGGGGGCACAGCCAGGCCACTGGGTTTCTGGCAAAATCATCTCAATAAATAAATATCACAAGACACCGCTGGAGGGAAAAGCTTTGATGTGGGGGGGTTGAGCCCCATTCTCTCTTTTCTCTCTCACTCTTTCTCAACCTCAATACAGGCGCTTCTCCTCTTGTGTCTTCACTCACCGCCAAACCCTCACCACTTGCTCTGACAAAATGGCTCATGTGTGCTCCTCTATTCGCATCTCACCAGCGCCAAACATTCAGGGGCTTCTAGTTTTTCTCTCCAAGGGGGCGATAGTTGGAGAAGTACAGTTTTGTTTTCAATAGATCCAGGGCTTTGGGTTGGTTAGAGAAAAGCTTTTATGTCCTTCCACAATGTCAGGATGCTCAGGTGAAAAACAAGAGTTTATACTTTGAAAAGATTTGCCAGTGTCCAGTTCGGTTCAGTTTTAAATGTTTCCACCAGGTAAGATAAGAACGGTGTTGTGCAGCAGTGCCCTGCCAATCACTCTTTTGATTTCTTATTTTGTTTGCTGAATAAAAAGAATAATGTTTGCAGCTTTATCGGCATTCATTCTCATTCCATTTATGTCATGATTCATATAAACTAACTGTAGGCTACCCTTATATTGAATGAGACAGTTTGGAGTTTTGTCACTGGGGAACATTTCAGTCGTAGAAAAAACATAGTTGAAGAAAATCTCCTGATGTAAGTGTCTCTAATTTGTTCAAGGGAGTTGCAACACTTTTGCCAGCTGTTGCCTCAGTCTGTCACTAGACAGATACTTTTTTATAGGGTGACCCTTAGGGATGAATCACAATGTCTACTTTTTAGAGAAATAAATACACACAGTGGACAGAGTAAGCTATTGTGTTTTTTCTTTGCAGAATTGCCTCATGCCTGTGTCTGCACTGAGCATTGAAAATAGCTGACTACTCTAAAAGATATCGGGTGTACTTTCTAGCAGATGTGAGAAATTCTGTTATGTCAAACACTGACTACAGCGAGTGGCCGAACACAAAGCTGACAGTAGCAAAGTCAGGTGTTTTTTTTTTTCTTTTCTTTGTGATCTAAAATGAATATACAGCAGTATCAGGAGTGCTCTTAAGGGCTTTAGGTCAGCGCACTGTCTACTTTTCCCAAACTGCATTTCTGTAAGGAAAAACTATAACAACAAATCACCACCTTTGGTTAGCCACCAAAAAGGATTAAATAAAATCACAGTAAAAAACCTTTTCAGCTGACCATTCACCATCTGAATTACCCCTATACTATACTATACTATACTATGCTACACTTTACTGTACTGTACTGTACTATACTATACTACTGTACTGTACTATACTATACTCTACCATATTATATTATATTATACTATACTATATTGTACTGTACCATATTATATTATACTATACTGTACTGTGCTATGCTACACTTTACTGTACTGTACTGTACTATACTATACTACTGTACTGTACTATACTATACTATACCATATTATATTATACTACTATACTGTACTGTACCATATTATATTATACTATACTATACTGTGCTATGCTATACTTAACTGTACTATACTATACTATACTATACTATGCTATACTATACTACTGTACTATACTATCTATATTGTACTGTAATATACTATACTATACTATACTGTACTATAATATATTCTACTATATTATAATGTATTATATTATAATAATGATTCAGCTCAAAGTAAATAATTATCTAAACATATTTTTGGTGTAAATAAAGAAATATATATGCCACACATCATTAGTGGTAACATTGTTACTGGGGGATTCTGGTAAATCCACATACGAGTAATGTTCACTACTAGAAAAAAAAAATTGATCAGTGTATAAATACATTTTTAGTCAAATAGATTATAACCTTCACCGTACATAACCATCAGTCATTCAAGTTTGACTTTCCCAGTCCACTTCGCATCACAGTCTCCTGCCACTGAAAAATTGTGTTCTAATGGTGCAACATGAATAAAAGACATGACAACACGATAACATGACAACTCAATGAAAGCAGGAGGAGGAGGTGAGAGTAGATTGCCCGGAGGGTGAAATGTAGGTACATTAAGCTCAGAAAATTGGTCAATAATGTTTTCCACTCACTCACTATTGAGAGACAACTGAGTGCAATGTGGATTTGAGTGTTTATATGTGTGTGTGTGCACTCTAATACGCTGCGCAGTATTGGGGTTAAACTGTGTGTCTCTAGGGAGCATGTTATTGACTGTTGACCAGCCCAAATTAATTTTCAACAAGCCTCTTCAGGGGAACAATGGTGAGAGATTATTGCTGCAGTGGGAGGCCCCCATGTGCTGTATAGTCCAAGGTCCACTAAGTGGATGACTGGCCTTTTAATACAAGTCCACCTCAGACACAACTCTGTACACTGCTTTTTATTGTCAGTTGATATCCGTTTCATTTTTGCTGTGACTGTAGATCATGCACATTCCCTTTAGATTTTATCATGAAGCTACGTTGTCAGAAAATAGCCTTTGTTTACTGCTCTGTACCGATTTTTTTTTCTTTTTCCGATGACGCTGAGCGCAGTCATTATACCCAAAGTCTCGTCCTCGTATGGATTTAAACGTGCCTGTGTAGTTGATGTGCCTCGGCTGAGGAAGTCAAGCAGCCAAGTTAAACAAGAGGCCTCATTGTTAATTTGAGCATCCTGGCTTATTAGTTTGGTTTTGATCTATTGGAGGCGTCTAGGTGTCATCCCATCGCTTGTTTTCCCTCTCTCACTTTGAATGGTACATGTGACAAAAGGCCTCCCACACACAGTAGTTGGCGCAGTGTGATCACTGCACGCTGAGACACAGGGAGGTGTCAGCACTAATCTCCTTTAAAATGGCTCTCTTGTCTTACATCCGATGCTCACAGCATATCCTCAACACTGTAATTGTGTCTACTCGATGAGACTTGCCGTCCCACTTTTACACCACTTTTGTTTCATACAGTGAGTGCGCACCACTGAAGTTATGATACATTGCACTTGACTGAGGAGTTGGAAATCAGTGAAATGTTTTTACCTGCTATTCTCAGCCACATCAGTGTGTCTTGTGCTTTCTAATCTCCCATCACTAAAAGAGGTAATAAGAAGTAATATGCAGTACAAAAACACAATCTACTCCCATTGTCAGCCTTGGGATGAAACCAGCTTGTTAAGTATATGCTCAGGGAAAGTGATTGAGACTGCTGAATTTCACAAGGGCTTAGGAATACTAATTGACGACTGCCTCTTCTCCAGGGCTTATATTCAGCACCTTGAAGGAAGAATGGAGCAGAATTTTGAGATTTTATTTTAGGGAATATCCAAGTTTTTCCTTTGGTTGCTAAAGAGAGCAACTGCTGCCTCATTTAATTGATTACAGTGATCTGTTGCATCCATATCTGCAGCTTCTGTTTCAGTGCATTACTAAAACACATATACATGCACATAACAGTAAGATCAGTGGTGTTATAATGTTCTATGTTCTCTTTCTGGATGCTAATAATATAATGTCCTTTGTCTGCTTATTGTTTATTTG
>JAPSES010000109.1:8870954-8886565 GCA_029822895.1 Maxillicosta whitleyi | reverse complement strand
TTTCCCCTCTCACTTTGCTGAGAAAGTTTCTTCTTCCTCTCCCGTACCTCGTTGATGCTCCGGAAAAGTCAGAGCTAAGTCAGAGCTCTCCCCGTCTCGCCCCCAGGACAGAGAGCACCTAGCCACATGCCTTGTAGGCTCGCCAGGAGCTCCGTGCCTCTGAACTGACTGATTGCCACTCAGGAAAAAAAAAAAAAAAAAAAAAAACCTCCCACACTGTTGCCATCTTGCCATTTGCTGCCGTGCGTGCAAACATGGAGCACATCAAAGCAGCACATTCACTTACCCCTCTCCATACCCTCATCAAGTCATACACCCCATTCCCTGAATGCCCCAGTGTGCTCCTCCTTCCTACTCCCTACCCAGCATGCCTCTCTCTTTGCCCATTGTAAATTTTGCAGATGAAATCAAACAGACTCATTTTCATTGGTGTGTCAGAAGCAGTGCATCGGACCGTGTGGCTACGAGGGAAAAAAATCAATGCAGCCCTAAGTGGGAGATCAAACTCAATATGTAGGTTTGGATTGAGCCATAGTGTCTTCATTTTTGCCAAATAAATCTATCTTCCTGCTTTCTTCACTGTTTTGCATTTGTGCAAACGGTCCATGTGGGCACATGTCTGTGGAGGCTGCATTTATTACGTCGTGTCGATAGATGTGTAAAACGAAATGCCCTCCATCAGAGTAAACCATTTTAATGTGTTCCGTCAGTTCCCTCTGTCACCTCGGCTGAAAGCTAAAGGCTCAGGTTATTGTGTTGTTAAATACCTTCGCTGAAATGGAATATAAGTCCCACTTGGCATATACAGTACATGATGCCAGTTATGACAACAGATCTTCATAACCTTGATCATTTGCTGCCCACACACTCATAAAGTGACAAGCTGTTAAGATCTTACCTTTACAATTAAGTGATTAAAATGAATGCGTAGATGTATAATACTTTCTATGTGCTACCTCATTCTTGTCCTTGTCATATTGTATCCCCGTTAACTCCAATTTACTGAAATGGAAAAGCAGCTCTTTCCATGCGAATGACACAAGTAACCACATTTCTGTCTTCATTTGATATGTCATTGCTGGACCTTGTACCATATCAAGAAACAACAGGGATCCATTATTGATATCTGGCAGCTAAAGTTGCATCACCTTGAGAGTTCCGAAGGTGAAAAACAACATAGCACAACTGGGTGTTTTTCATTTCTTTATTTATTTCTGTTTCCCTCTAGTGAGATGTCACTTCAAAAACAACCCGACCAAGGAATGTTATTATGCTGAGAGAATGTCAGCCAGTTACAATGGGCTGCTTAATGAGGGAGTGTGGCAAACTTTCAGGCAGGCCATAATATGAATTATTTGTCATTGGCTCTTGTGTGTGTATGTGTGTGTCTTTGGAAAGGGCCCAGTGTAAAGCGGGATGAAGGCAGGCCTTGATGGAGAGATGTGGCACTAGCCTGGGGGCTCGCTCCACTGTGAGGGTAGTTAGCTCACTGCACACCGCCATCATTAGGGACTAGGGCACTTGTGCTGGGAAGGTGACACACAAGCCTAGATTCAGACAGCAGCACACACACATAACACCTGTATATATGCTGCACCTTTTCTCTGCAGTCATCTCTCTCTTTCTCTGTCTTCGTGCACTTTCTCTCAAGTTATTTCTGCTCTAGAGTCACTGTGAACAGAGTCCCTTCGTGCATCACTGTTTTCTTGGAATTGCAGATTAGGCTATTGTCATCTCGCCACCGAACCACCATCGGGCCCCTTGTAAACTGCTTGCAAAATGTAAAGTGCAATAATTGGGATATAGCAGGTCCTGTTGTGTAGAATAAAAACTGCATATTTCCACTGAGAGCGCATTAATCATTACAAGTGACCAAAATGATTTCTGGCTTTAAAATTTTTAAGCCCACGCTCGAGTGAATTCGCGGGATCATGTGAGCTGTGCTGAGCCAGCAATGTCCTCCCGACCGCCACTAGAGGCTGAAAAAGATCATACAGCACAACACTAAATCACATTTCAACAGAACTCTTCATTGCCATTCAGAGCTGCTGTCTTTAACATCGTCATTGCTAGTTAATGTCTCAATTATTTCTTATATTGAATGTTTAATCGGTTAAAAAAAAACACAGATTTGATGCTATGATGACAACTCATATTTGTTGTTGGAACCAGTGCTCAGTGACTGACATAATTAACTGATAATGTAAATTCATTCTTAGTTGATTAACTGCTGAATTAACAGACTCATTGTCTTAGCCCTGGTCTCATTAGCCAGTCTGATTTGCATGACACATGATTATACAATTCAGGACATTGTTTTTTTTCACGCATGTCTGACCTAAATGGCCATCAATGACCAAAAGCATCAACTGATCTAAAAGGTTTAATAGCATTTGAGTCACTAATCCGAACAATACATTTAAGTAATGCATGTAAAATGCAGTTTCTCAGCTTTTCAGCAGCATCAAATGTGTCTTTATTGGACGTTCAGAGGCTTCTCCGTTATTGATTCACCAGTAAAACCCATGTAGTTTAACAAAAGGCAGTGTTTGAACACCCATGTTTTTGTGTTCAGTTAAGAATATATTTGCCTTTTCTCTGTTTCTATATAATAAACTTAGAATTTACGCTGAGCTTTAATGGATGTTTACATGATCAGTACATTAAATTTAGGGGAAAAAAATGATTTACACTGGAAAAATGTAAAATGCAGGTAATATTATAATCACTATTATGAATCACTTTGGAAAATGGTTCCGCAGTAGGTCCATAAAAGCAGTTCTAGGTCTTTGAGGGTTGATAAGAGGCCACAGGTGATGATTCTGTGAAATCTGACACTGAGTATTCTGTCGAGCGTCTCTGTACAATCCCTTGTTTATTCCTTTTTCTCTATACTTGGTCTATACTTCTCTATATATTGGTCATCATACTTGGTCACCACTTTTCTTGTCCATCATAGTCAAATGTATGAGAATGTAGTACACACAATATGGCTATAATGCAGTGGTTTCTGACCTTTTTTGGCTCTTTTTTGACCCCATTTGAACATCATATATTTCTGGTGACCCCAGACATTCAAAACAGAGACTTTTTTTTGTTGTTGTTGCTAAAATTAATTTTATTTTTGATCATGTAATAATTTACTATACTATGTTGCAAATTAACGTTAATTTTAGGCACATTTAGTCAATATAATGTATATTATTATGGACGGAGGCAGAAAAGCCAGGTTCAGAGAATTTTATTTTCCTTGGTCAGAATATGTACAGTCAGTCCAGTTTGTATTTACAATGATGATAATTAATACTGAACAAACAATAACTAAACTATGAATTATGAAAGAGCTGCAGCATCTTTAACCAACAACAGTTAACTTCTGACAGATAAACAGAACCACAGTGCTTCAGTTTCACTTTGTCATGTCTTTTATGGATTATGATTGTCTCTGTCAACTCAACATATAATTTTTTTATTTGTATGTTTTTATTTATTTATTTATTTTATCAATTACTAGAAATTCCAGGTGACCCCACTTGGGGTCCTGACCCCAAGGTTGAAAAACACTGCTATAATGGATCAGAAATCTTTGTGATTAAATGTGGCCTTGTTGTGTGCACACTGCAGGATAGTCCTTTAGGAAAAGCATTGTGCACCAAATTGTACCAAAATCTCCCCCTGTGTGGTATCCACTGTTTATTCCTGAGATAAGAGACTCTTTTATATCGTAAGAAAGAGAAAATCTCTGAAAATACCTACCTTTCATGTGCATCATTTTGTTCTTCAAGGTTAGGGGACAATTGTTATTGAAGAGTAGAAACATTCTCTCAATAAAAATGAAAAAGAAGCCATTAAGTGTACAAACTATCCAGTTTTATTCATTAAGATTTGTTCTGAAATTAAAACTCTAAGGATTTCAATGTGAGACCATATCTTTTGGCAGGTGACCTGGGAGCAATGAGGCGCGTTTGCACCTGTCGGCCACTGTACTAAATACTTGAAGGGTTCCCTTTATCTGTGAGCTCTTCCCACTGAAATGTGCTGTTATTTTGTTTCTTATATGCAAAATAAATCATAATGTAACATATGGCAAGCATAAGGCAAGTGATGATCTCAGAATAACATTTACCTCAAGAAAAACAAAAAAGAATTGAAGGCAAATGTTAAAGAATCCAAAGAGAAAGACTGTATTTAATTTGATTTCAATGACAAACTCTTTTTGTCTTTACTTTTGTCTTCCACTTCTTTGTTTAATATGTTCTTTGTTTAACTGCTGAGAGCCAAAAACTGATCCGTCCTGATGAGCAGTCAGACCTTTTATTGAAACATACTGGATAACGTTAGGAACGCAATAGTGATTAATGTAAAATCTGGCGAAACTCTGGACTCTATGTCTTTGTTCTTCACATTTATTATGATTTTCTTTTTTTTCTAAAAGCTTGTGGTGCTTTCCAAAGCCTGCAATTGACACTACAGGTAGTCCTCAGGTTACGAACGAGTTCCGTTTCTACGCTGTCGACGTATCCCGAATTTCCACGTAAGTCGGAATTAGTACCGCTAAATACCTTCTAAATCTCTAAATAACTCTCCAAATACATGTATTATACATCATATTAATAAAATAAGATACTGTACTTACTGTACGTACAATATACAGTATGTATGTACAGTAATAGTAGATGAGACTCCGGTGTCGTAAAGTCAAAATAATGTAAGTCGGGTACGTCGTAACCCAAGGACTATCTGTATATCTCACTCTTACGTAGTCTGAAATTTAACAGGGTTCATGGCCAATACTCTAGACCAGGGGTGTCAAACATATGGTCCTTGGGCCAAAATTGGCATGCCAAAGGATCCAAATCGGGCCCATGGGATGAATTTGTGAAATGTAAAAATCATCATTTTATTATAGTTCAGATTCCACATGCAGACCAATATGATCTAAAGTGGGTTGGACCAGTAAAATACTATCATAATAACCTCCTTGGGGTCAATTTGACCCCATTTTGCTGCCTTTCTGCGTGGGATGTGGAAGGCCATGGAAGGGTTAAATAATGACAACCCCAAATGCTTCTCTTTGTTTTAGTGTTAAAAAAAAAAAAAAAAAGTAACTTACACAAAAATGTTTAAATTTAAAAACTATACTTTCACAAAAAATGTGAACAATTTGAACAAACATGAACATGAAATGCCTTTAGAAAAGTATCATTTGACCAATATTCTGCCTGTTATTAAATGTTTTGTGTATTTGTAGATCCACTCTGATCTGCACATGTATAAATGATGAATCAAAGAATAATACTGCTAAAATCGTACTTGTTTTTCATAAGAAATGTCAGGTTGTTAGTGTTATTCACACTTTTTAAGGAATAGTTTGTAGATGGGAACATTTTCATAACGTAATTTTACTATTTTCACTGTTATTATTTTACGGCTCCAGCGCGTTTGAGACCATATTGGGTTGAATGTGGCCCCTGAACTACAATGAGTTTGACACTCCTGCTTTAGACCTTCAACAAAATCCATGAACATTAGTGGAGTAGCTTATGTGTACAGTAGACTGATGTAATGAAATATTTTTTTTTACTTTACTTTTTTGCGCTTATTTTCATTGGTCTTTCGTTGTCCCCTTCTTCTTCACTCCCTTCACTTATGCTGAAGCACAAATCTGTAACATATTCCTCCCTGTCATTTACCTTAATGTGTCTTTACATTACCACCAATTCATCCCCAAACGTATGATTTAACTCTTTGTCTTTGAGGTATGTTCAAGAACACCACCAACAAGCCACTGGCTGATAATCCGATTCCTACACAAGTGCTTTTTGAACCTTTAAATTTTACTAGATGCTCAGTGGTGTTTTTCAGGTGCAACACACCAAAGTGCATTAGGAATGAATAGAGGATGAAGGTCACAGCACGGCTCAAGAGCATTGGAATGGGTTTCAGTATGTATTTTTGAACTATCCTCACAATTCAAGCCTCAGAATTTTTTGTTCGGAGAATGCTATGAGAAAACAGCTGCACCGAACTGAAGAGGACCTTCGAACAGAATGTGCCCGCACAAGGAAACTGTGACCCGTTCTTCTTTTAACGTCATATTAAAACTAATTAGGGGGAAAAAGAGGGATGCTGTTTATGCTTTGTTTGTACAAAGTTGTATGAGATGTCTAGCAATTTCATCCTCAGCATTGAAAAACCACAGATGTTTATGCCGCGCTGTGGCTATTTCCTCTTTTGCCTTTAGTTTTGTCCTACAAGTGTGATCAGGGTCATGGGTATGCATCTCTTTTTTAATACATCCAAAACAATGTTTTTGTGTTCTGTTTGTTGTAAACTAGGGGACATATTTAATGTTCTGCGATATTTTCTGATTTGTATGCTTGCCTGAAGGGATGGCCTTCAACATTGTTCCTCCATGTCACAGTCACATCAAAACAACATCATTTCTTTACTCAGGTATACAAAGCCTTTCCTCCTCCTTGAAATGTAATAGAACCGTCACGGACGCTTCCATGTTATATATTGCTACTCTAACGGTTTATAGTTCAAGGGTATAGCCTACACAAATGCATTAAGTGTGTATACTGTATACATTCAAAGGGAACAAAGAAGAGTCCCGCATTTGCTTGATCACAACTGAATCCACCCCTGTGTGGTTTTTTTGGTATTCATTGGAGGACAGTCTACTCTATACATCATGGCCATGCTCAAGTACAACTTGCACGCTGTATTTCAGCAACACTTTTAAGTTGTTTGCTTGGCTACTTTGTAGACTTAAGCAAACTTCAAATAAACAAGAAATCAATGGTACACTCCTCAGTGTATGGAGTGAATCTATAAAACGTTGCGCTCAGTTGTGAGCGTGTACGCACAGATGTTTTGTTGATCTATTGAGAGCGTCACGTAAGTGGAGACCAACCCAGCAACACAGCCTGCTTTAACTTCAATGTAACGTCTGTGTGTTGTTTCGAAAATACAGAAAATTTGTACACAAAATACCTGATATAAAACTACAGCAGAACTCCGCTCAGGGAACTAAAATGTTATACTGATGATCGTTAACAGATAAAACATTTCTCTATAATCCAGCACGGAATTCAATCATCGCTATCAAAACACCCAACATCTGCAGCGTTGAAAGGGTTTAATGTCTTATGAACATGCCACCATTTCTAATGATGATTTGTTGAAGCTGAAATGCGTTGAATTTTTCCAGACAACCACAGTAATGTGCAACGTCTTTGTCAGCGAGAGTCAGCCTCGTTCAAGTGTTCTTCAGCAAGTCATTCAGTTTTGACGAGTTCAAGAGGTGATCACGTTGACAGCAATGAGGGAAAGAACATTTTGCCGAGTACCACTTTAAATTTATACGAGACATTGGTTAAATGACGGAAAAATGTATGTATCTTGTAAAGGTTTTTTCCTCCCTTTTTCTGCCATTTTTTTTTTCTATTAACTTGTCAAAAATCACGATAGCACGTAGCTTTGTGTAGATGTGTGGTTTTCGCCTTTGTCACATCCGTTGTGGCTTTCTAGTAATAGTTTGTTCAAGGCCTCGGATGCTTTAGATACATTTGAGAAATATTGTAAAAGCAGATACTGTTGTGATAAATCTAGCGTAATTTAGACCTCCTTTAAAAACACTAAATCCACTAATACTTTCCTTAAAGTGTAGGACATGGATGTAGTGAGTATAAATTAGGTTTAGGTATATTTCCAACAACATGGCATGACATTTTTTTTTGTAATAACAGGTGATTTCATGGATTAAAAAAAAAATGCTTGAACCACAAGAATGTCATTAATTAAAATTGAAAACCTTATCAGTTCTCACTATGATGCTCTTTGTTTAATCTACAGAACTAATTTGCCTGTGTCATGTTTTAACTGATGTAAACGCAACAGAATTTATGTGTTCTATGTATAGATCAGTAGAGGCACATTGAGTGATTATTCCTGTAAATATATACAAATTCACCTAAAGTGGCATTTGGTTGAATGTCTCCATAAGAAGAATGTTTTATTGCTGATTAAGTCACTAAATTAGTTTTAATGAGTCGATGAGAGATTATGCATCAACGTAAATAAGTAAGTATGAAGAGCTTATAGTGTGACTGAAGTACAGCGATTAGTTTTCATTCGTGCATTTGCAAACTCCTGTTTTATTGTAGTATGTCAATGAGTGACAAAGGGTTTAGAGGTTGGTATAAAAATTACTACTACTAATTTGGTTGTTGAGGTTTGATATAAAACCTAAAATTTCACAGTAGAGCGTTTTCTGCACAAATTATGATGTTTATCCAATTTAATTTCATCATAGTATAAAATCACGAATCTCTTCAAACTCCAAAAAACTGCAGAGCAAAATGGAAGCTGAGTGATTTTCCAGTATATCCTCACATCTCTGCACCTGCCAGGGAGTTTTTCGAATAAATGAAAGACACAGATGTGCACATACTAAGTTGCTTTTATTAATACAGAACTGCATGCTACAGAGACTGTACAGCATAAACATTTATTCATTACAAAAAAACATGGTTTTGGAACCATTTAAAATAACAGGAAAAAACAAACAAACAAAAAGATAAGAGCATAAAATAGAACAGGAACATCACAGCCGTTAAGGAAACATTCAAACTATTTATCATTAGCATCTTAATAAACCAGAGAAGAAATCGACAGATTACAGTCGCGTCATGTCAACTACAATGGCACCGAGTGGATGATTCTCTTGTAGCTTTTTTTACAGCCTCTTGCAACATCAACATGCCTATTTTTTCTATCTACCTATATGTAGTAGTGTACTTAAAAGTGGCAGTTTGTGTATTTTTTTGTATTTAATAGTTTTTTTATGAACCTCCTAATATACATAATTTGGCCCTTGTGGGTTTATACAGTATGATGTCCGTCTTTTTATTAAGTTTAAATTTTAATATTTGACAATTTGCTACCAAACACATTTGTTATAGCAACATTTATACTACATACATAGCAATCTATGTAACGTCACAGCAAAGAATGGTATCGAAATTAAAAAAAACAAAACAAAACAAAACAAATGACAACAAAACAAAACAAAAAAAAAATCCCTAGAGCATGGTTAGAGGGGCAGAGAAAATTATCACAAAATTTGGCACGGAAAATCTGTACACGAATCTACAGTCTGAGAGATGTGACTGTGCAATAAAAAAGAAGGGCTTTAGACACTTTTCCAACTACTGAAGACACGGTACCCACTGTCTCTTGTTTCAAGTTTTCTTTTCTTCTTTTTGTAAAATGGCTTATAGACGCATTTCTTGAAATGAAGTTGTGCATACTTCTGTTCATGAGATCTACACAGTACACTGAGTGGAATCCAGGTTTTCAGCGCGGAAAGAAATCAATAACAAAAGATTTTTACCTTTTTAAAACCTCCTTGTAAAAATGGATCATTCATATATAAGTCGCTTACCTTAAGAAAAAATATTTGTACAATGTATTAAGAAACAAAAGTCAAAAAGAGACACGTACAAGATACAACAAGCAATCTCTAAAGCAATAAATACTACTGGTCCTAGCGTTGTGACATTTTGAATTTAATAACCCTCAACCCCCCCCACCCCGACCTCCCTTCAAGCCCACCCAACTTGCCTGACTCCACCCCAAAGGTAAACAACAAAGAAAAAGACAACGCAGTGGAAGAATGCATATTTAACACAGTAATCCCCCCTCCCCATTATTCTGTACATTTAAACAAGAACAAGTAACATCACAATTGAAGTTGTTCCTCAGAGAGGTGTCACTGCTAGCCTCATGCCCTCCTACACTTTGAACAGATGTCAAATGATTGGTTCGCAAGCTCGTATTTAATACAAATAAAGAAGGAGAACCAACTCTTTCAAGAAAAGGGCTCATTGAATAATCTAGCCTACCTTTTTATATCCGTCTTTTAAACATTTTGAAGTTGAACTAAATAATTTTTTTCTGTTTGCACTGTTTAAACACTACAAAAAAGACAAAACAAAATTCATAAAAATTTTGGCAGATTCACAAAGCTATACTACAGCTCATTGTATCATTTCTTTATAATAATTAGACTTTTTGATAATGATGGGTCAAATATTGACCAATGAACTTTAATAAAACAAAAACTAAAATTTCAAAGCCTCATGGCACAGAAACGTAAAGAGAAAAGAACTGACGGCAAAGTGAAATATAGCAGAGAGAGGGCCTAGAAAGGTGTGTGTGCAGAGCTAGAAAAGAGGAGAAGAAGAATAGGGTAGACTATTCTATAGACTTGGTCACTAGCGACAGAGGCTGAGGGGCCGTTGAGGGGAGGAGCGAGTGGGAATGACACAGCGATGCCGAGGGCCGGGCCAGTGAGGACGCCACAGAGGAGCCCGGCTGCCGCGAGGACGAGACGTCACCGTGCTCCAGGGCTCCGTTGTGGGAGGAGGCGCCGGGCGTTTTGCTAGCTGCAGCAGAGTTTTCCAGCTGAACCAAAGATGGCGGCGGCCCAGCCAGGAGGTGCGGGTGGTGGAGTGGCTGGTGGGCCGGTTTCATAGTCAGTGAGAGAGGTTGCATTTGTTCAGTCTGAGGTTTGGACTCTTTTGAGGAGGGGGAGGGAACCACTGAGGAGGGAGAAGATGGGGGGGAGTCTAGTAAGCTTCCGTCCGTAGAGGGAGGACTGGCACAGCTGCCTTCACCTTGGATGTAGCGAATGCACTTTTTTTTTCTCCTGAAGAACAAGGCGAGAGAAACAGAACATTGTTTAGCATCTTTGAAGCGCAGCACCGCTCAGGCAATGTCGCCGACCTAAATGCACCTGGAAATTTTCGGGCGTTTTCGAGCAAGTTATCGCTCGAAAACCGCGATGGAAAATGTACAGGTGCATTTAAGCAGCTTCATTTTGTTTTTTGTTTTTTTTATAACCGCATGCTAAGAAGAAAGGTGGAAGGAATGACAGTCAGTTAAACCGGAAGACAGGACAGACATGTAGGGAATGAAGCACTGGGACAGCAGGGAAATGGAGAAGGACAGGAGGACGTAGAGGCAATGATGGCGGTGAGAGGACAGAATGAAGCAGAGTAGATGATGGTGGCTGCTCTGTGGACACTAAACTCCAGAGCTACGACTGTTCTCTGCAGCAGCATGAGGTTACTGGATACTCCTAACACTATCAGGCTCTACTTTCTCTTCTCCTGAGGGGCCAGAGTTTTTGGATATGAGGCGCAAAAAGTCAACAAGACCCACACTACCCTTGCTTCTGCCCCACAGACACAAGTGTGTATGCGTGAGGGGTCAAGACATATTGTTTGCAGTCCTGCCTGAGGTCGGGACCCCTCCCCCCTCCCTGCTGAGTCCTGAGGCCAGGCTCACTGCACTCAGCGGAACACGAACGATGCATCAGACGAGGAGGAGGAGGAGGGGGGGGGTTAGAAGTGAAGGGGATTGTTGTATTTATCTGTGGTGACTGGACTGTTAAGGCTGTGTTCAGATTTGGTTAAGGGGGGGATCTCTGCCCACCTCATCTCTAGCCTGACCCTGGCAGTGACCTCTCTCTCTGCTCTCTATTTTATCACAAGGATGCCTGAAGGCCACGGAGAATTTAAGACTCACAGGGACAGGGAGTAGGTAAAAAGAAGAAGACTGAAGTGTTTAAAAAGACTCAGATGGAGGCTTTTGAAACGTATCAGGCTGATCTGCTGTTTAATTAAAGTCTTTTTTTGGGGGAGGGGGGGGGGCGCAAATCAAACTTTAACTCTGAGGGATTTTATGTAAACTCCGAGAGCAGATCACTGGGAATAAAAAGGAAGAGGGAGAAAGTCACGGAAATTTGATCGCATGCTAGGGTGAAAGACAGGCATGCATTTTCAATACAGTACAAGCACACAACACTGAACAGTATATAAAAAGTCTAGAAAAGAGTCAGGATAAGGTCGTCTGATCAGCTTTTAAGTGCGTTCTACAATGATACTACAGCGCTGGGTGGCACGGAGTATCGACCAGCGCAAAAAGGGATCATTTTGCTCCTACATACACGTCTCGCTCCAATAACTGTCTGTCAAACTGCTACAAATGAGCTAATATCCATTTTTTAACAGACATATTGATTCATAGTATGTGCCTGTGTATGTTATTGATTTCTCCGTCTCCGGGGAAATTACACCAGATGCATCTTTTAGGAAATGGAGCCCAGAGAGAACTTTTAACCTCTCGGCTCCTACAGCGAAGACTGAGCTCGTGATGTGCAGTTACTGTTGAAGGAATTATGTATTTTCTTATGAAGTGTACTTGACTTGGCAGGGAAAAGGGAGCAAATTGGAAAATGCAACAGTGATCAATGGGCCGTGTGGAAGTGGTAAGTATGATGTTCTAATCATTTCAACGAAAATATCAATACCGAAAGGACCAAAGTTTTGGTAGCCTAGAAATATCGTTAGAAAAGTACAATAACCTCCCTAGATTTTCATCCTACCTGAGAAAACACTTAAAACAATGCAAATGAAATAAGTAGCAGCCGTAATGAACGATATGTTGCGATGGACGGCGCTGACAGTTGTGTAGAGAAAAAGAGTGGATATGGTGTGGTGCAAGCCAGACACAGAGAAGGGTATTACTTAGCAGAAACAAATACCTACCATGAAAATATTCCAAATTCAAAGACTGCTTGTGTCAGAACAGAAAGACAACAGGTAGGGACTAAGTAAGGGTTATTGAAGAGGAGTTTGGAGGAAGAAGAGGTGGAGAAGGAGGAGGAAGAGGGCACAGAAAAGAGTGTCACTGAACAGGCCCTCAGAGAACGCAGGGCTAAATTTTTAAGCATAACATTATTCAAAAGGGTGCCAATTAGGACATACATGACAGTTAAGATGGGAAGGAATTATCCACTGCCTGGAGAGAAAATGGATTTCGAGCATAACAAGTTAGATTACAACAAACGTTATGTCCAATTACATTAGGAAAGCATGATCTTGCGCTAAGATATTTTGTTGATAAAATTCAGTAATCTTATTTAGAAATCCATTTTCTGCCACTGGGCTTGAATCAAGTTCAATGAGGAGAAACTGCAGTGAGGGAATTTATAGCAGGAAGCTCCTCAGTAAGGAAACGCAGCAGAGGAGTTTGCCATCTGTTACCACATCGATGGAAACATGTTTTAGAGGAATATCTGAGCAACTAATCAAGGAGAAGGAGTTGCTCTTAGTGGATGTCTTCCTCCCATTGGTACTACAGCAGTTATACCTGCATGGTTTGCACCATAAACTCAGCTGGTCAAGCCCGAACAAGGCACGACACTTCTTTGGGGTATTTGCATCTGTTAGCCAAAGAGGTAGACACAAACATACAAACAGAGACAAAAAAAGGAAAAGAAAGAAAAAAAAATGGACACGTCATTGCACAGACAAAAACATGTAGCCAGGACTTAGGTTTAGGCTGGTAACACTGGGATGTCCTCCATGTTGACCAAGCCATCAGGCTCCAGATCCTCCCAGCCCCGACCTGCCCATTTAGGATTCTTTACTGATCTTATGCTACTAAAACTTCGAGATATGTCCTAATAGACACAAACACCATTCATACAAACACTCTGACATATGCAGTTAAGACCCTTTTTCCCAAACAGGAGGCCAAATTAAACAGTAAAAGCCTAGAGACAGACCGGCAGGGCGTGGCTGGAGGAAGCTGAGAGGTCATGATAGCCGGTCGAAACAGACAGACAGAGGGAAGGGAAGAAAAGAGGAGGGGAAAAAGCAGCAGCAGCAGCAGCACAAGAGCAAAGGAGGAGGAAGTCCCAGCGTCCTGTTCACACAGCCTTTACCTGGCCCCGGCTGGTGCAAGCACACACCATACACACCTGCACGGGCCACACCAGTTATTCTGTTGATCGAGCCCAAAGCGCGCTCGACACTTCTTAGGAGCGCTCAGGTCTGATGCCGCAACAGGGAAGGGAAGCCAGCAGAGAGGAAGAACAGAACCAAAACCGGAAAAGAAAAATAAAAAAAAAAAGAAAAAATAAAGAGTAGAAAACAAAAAGGAGGAGAGAAATAAGGAGAAAAAACAGATAAAAGTGAATCTATGAAGCCTGGCAGTGGCTCACAGAGCAAGAAACCCCCCCCCCCAAAAAAACCCTCTTAAAGCCATTCTTTAGAGTGCCTTTAAAGATAGGACTGAACACAATTAGTGTTTCAGACATTAGTCAAATAAAAAATGCATGCAAATTATTATCAAATTATGATATTAGGATGGAAACAACGGCTTGCAGTCATGTAATCTAAATTCTGACAGGAGTTAAAGCTGAAGATAAGATAGTGCCTATTCGATTGAGAGGATATCAACGGAGCAGATTGGATTAATTTAGTGCTAGATGTTATCAATGCTCTAGGATTTCAAAAAAGGCAATGTCAAGGTGGCAGAACTAGGCAGCGGTAGCAGATTGCTAAAACAGCACGGTCGTGAGTTAGCCCTAGCCAGGGGAAGGATTAAAAAAAGGCTGGAACCTGAAGAGGGAATCTACTCCTCAGACCTGGCATCAAACAGTTGACTGTTTTCCATCAGCATTGGCTGTCTGTCGCAGAAAAGTTGCCAGTCACTTGCTAGCTCTACCCAGTAATCATGTCATTATCAGAAGTAGAGCAGCGCGATGGCAGAACACTGAAGTGTTTGAGTCCAGGCCTTGTCTGAGTAGAGGCAGTTTTAAAAGGGGTGGCGCCAAACTCATGCTGGCCTATAGGAAAGGCACAAGCGCAGCTACTACAGCATATACAGTAGATTAAGGAGGTTTACCCTGACATCCCATCCTTCACGACTCCACAATAACTAGCTCAACATCATCAGACCCTTAAGCATACTGCATCATGATTTTTACCAAATATGGAAAAACGTTCTAATCTAAATAGCAACATGAGTAAAGTGGAGATAAATGAAATGAGATATACTTTGAAGGAAAACAGCAACATTTTACAAAAAGAAAGCAGCAAACAAAGCATACTTCAAAATATAGAATTTAAGTGTAAACCTGCCTAATATTGCACATTCATAGATAAGTAAATTTACATCAAATAATAAAAAAAAAAAAAAAAAGCAGAAGGAAAAAAAAAAACAAAAACAAGTTAGTAATTTAATACTCAAAATGTCATTAGCACCTGTAATCGGAGGGAGTGAAAGGCAAGGGTTTGGAAAATATTCTCTGTGTTCTGAAAAAAAAGAACAGATAGAGAGGCCTTCAAGAAGAAATCCGTCACCAAACGAGCGCAAAATACATGATAACAAGTCGGCATTGCTCCTTTTCAACTCACAATACGATCAGAAGAATAAGAATCATAAGAATAAAATGGATAAATCATAGAATTAGCAAACCTCCTTAATTTTAAGATGTAAGTGATTTCTCTAAATTGATAAAAAAAAGCATGCATGAAGGCAAGCAAGGGGCAGCGCAACAAGCACACATGCACAGTCACATACACACACACACACACACACAAATATTACAGTAGTGCAGTCTATCTGCAGGGCACAGGCATGATAAAACAGGCACACAACACTGGCAAAGTTAATGGCTCACAATGCTTCAAGTTCACATTCTCAAAACACACATATCACAATACTAGAATGCTAAGGGGCAAAGTGGG
>JAPSES010000109.1:8859558-8870927 GCA_029822895.1 Maxillicosta whitleyi | reverse complement strand
AGAGGGGACGAGAGGAGTGTGGGGGGGTCATGCATATTCAGTTATTATTAGCTGGGGAAGGCTAGGGGAAATAGGAGGGGGGGGATGTTACAAGCAACACTACCATTTAAATATTGTATTGCATTGAGTAGCATAACTATACCAAAAAGAGAAAAAAAAAAAAAAAAGCCAGGCACAATAACACACAGAGAAAAAAACACTAGCTTGACTTTTATCTTGCAAGATGTCACATCTGCCTGACACATGATGGGGCTCTTCTAATATGAGAGATAATTGCAGCTCACTTACCATTGCTCTCTGCTTGCTGCTTTTCCCTTTTTCTCTTCTTCCTTTTCCCCTGTTGGTTAGCCGCCAAAAAAATAGAAAGAAAAAAAAATAGACACAGACAGGAACCTTAGTTATTATATTGCAGAATGCCCAAAACATAAAACAGAGAATAGGACTCATCTTTGTGTTTACTTATTTATTCATTCATTCTTTCTTTTTGTCTGCGTCTGCCCTCCAGTTTGGAACAGTCACTGCAGGCCAGACTAGATTCTTCCCTCCCCTTTCTCTTTTTTCTGTCTCTTTCTACGCTTTTTCTTCTTTTGCTGTAATCTTTTGTCTTATTTTCTTCTGTTCTCATCTAGACAGCTTGATGGGCTACTGGTTTGGAAGTGTGATTTCTCTAGGCTGCTCTTGGAAGACTCCACTGGTCAGCTTGATCCCAAAAAAAAAAAAAAAATAGACTAAAAAAAGGATGAGAATTTATGTGTCAGAACAAAAGTGTTTGAGGGCAACAATTCGTATAAACAGCCCGGTTGAGCTTCTGCTACAAACGGCCCTCTGTGTCATGAAAAGACGTCAGTGAAATGTGTCCGGTCTCAGATGTGTGAACTAGAAGAGTAGAAATTAAAAGAGGAAGGGGGAGGAGCAAAAAGTAAGCGCTTGTCCCGGTTGTGTTTCCCACTGAGGAGAAAAAGAACGGACTGTTACGACTTGAAAACCTAAAAACTTACATAGTTGTCTCGTGCTGACCAGCCTGGGTAGAGTTGCATGTGCAGCTGTCGTTCTTTCCTGGCAAGCTCGTAGTACTTGGCCTGCTCCTCCCGCGATAGGGCATGCCACTGTACAACACAAATAAAATGACAGGACACATACGAGCAGGTGAGAGGTCGTTAACGTTCAATCAGGAGCTAAATATCTGCTGGTCTTGTATCCCATGGGGTATTTAACCTGTCTTAATCTTATAATCTTACAGTTATTCACACCATGGAAGCTTTAGAACAAAAAAGTGGCTGCAGTTCAGTCCTGATGCTTCAGGTCTTACCCTCCGCCCTAGGATCTGGTTGATGGCAGCACTTTCCTTCAGTGTGCACTCAGCAACCACCTTGGCGCGCATCTCCTTCATGTACAGCATGAAGGCATTCAGAGGCTTCTTTATGTGGACCTGTTTCTTTTTCTCCTCTTCCTTTTTAGCATCTGTCTGTTTCCTGTAGTGGACCAAAAAGCAAACAGATGAGGTCAAAGTCCCGGGTACGAACTACATCACGTTTCAATGAGTGCTTAGAATTGCTACTCACGAGCTGTTGAGAGAGCTGATGTCACTGTGGGAGGATTCCTGCTTGACGTTGGGTGTGACGATGGCTGGGTGTGGGATGCCCGTGGTGTGCAAACTGTGGTGAGGGGGCACCATGTGTGGGGGGAACCTAGAGGACAGAAGACTGTGTAAATCGTCAGAATGGACAAGGGTGAAATGAGAAGATGGAGAACATGTAAACACAAGACAAGTGTGGCTGGAGTTCAATTCCATTCCACGTGTCAATGGCATGCACGTCTAAATTCAAGCAGTTTTTTTTTTTCCCCACTGTTTCTTTCATATAGAGATGGAATTGGCCTTCGGTCACATAATACACATAAATGCACAAACAAACATGCACATGAAGATGTCCAAGGCTGATTCTTGTTATTCACCACCAATTCATAAACAATTTACTTTTCAAAATGAGTGTAATGTCGCACAAAACTGCGTGACACTGCACTTAGCACCTTACCCAGAATCAAGCCTGAACAGCTTTACACTTTGTTACAAAGAAATGACAGCAAACCATCATATATGGTTTGAAAAGGGTATATTGTGGGACTTTGAGGAAGTGGATTTGCTCAAGGATACATCTCTTGAATACCATTTGTAAACAACCAAAAAAAAAAAAACCTACACCACTGAACAAAATGTTTTAAATGTTGTTTAATCACATTGTAATACTCATCTTTTTGCCATGAGCGATCTTGACCAGTATGGACAAGAGTACTTAATAGTTTCAACAATGTTTTGGAGAAAGAATAGAAGATACCTTGAACTCCTCAACTGTAGTTAATAAGAGAATTATACATCTGGACAAAACTAATTTTACTATTATTTACAGCTTAGGGGGGAACGTACAAGTATGCCTGATCGTCTACCATGGAACCAAGAGAAGAAGGCCATTAAAGGTTGTCTTTCAACTATACATGATATATTTCAATTGCCTTGATTGAAATTTATTGCAATATTTGAGGCTATTATATTTCTAGCCAGTCCCCTGCTATGAAAATACTTTGTTATGGAGGGTAAAGCCTGAACTATTATCTTACATTGAGAAATACTGCAAACTAGATTAAAATGTTCTATCAAAGTCTAGTATCACTTCAGGTACTGGATCTCTCTTTGCTTCGCCCCATCTTTTCTGCCAATTCAGCACTGTCAGCAGCACTGACATTTTTATCTTCCTCCCTCTACACTCCTATCATCATTTCATCATCTCCAACAGCTGCACATATCGAGGCCACAAACCCTTATTTATGAAATCGTTTCTCTAGCCAGAACAGCCATAGGACACAGCTGAACTGAATGTGCCACTGTATGTATGACACTAATTATTTGTGTGAGATTATTTGAACCTGCGCGCATCTATCTGCATGTGTGTGTTTACAGCGCGGCGCCTCGCCTCCACGTGACCACACACAAATTTAAGAGAAGAGAGGAGGATGAAGGGGAAGAAAAAAAGAAGGAATAATTCTTCTTTTTTTTTGAAAACAGCTCATTATCCGGCTGTGTCTGGCTGCATGGCTCCGAGCCAGAATATAATGATGAGGATAAACTCGCCAGGAACAACTAGTTTCTGTTGGAGGCCATCTCAGGGGAGTGCCAGTGTGCTCCCCCCTCAAACTCTTTCCCTCTTTTTCTCCTTTCCCCTCTTCTCCCTTCATCACTGACACATTGGTGTTTGTGCCATGTCATCCGTTGATGGGGAGCTCGGCAGCAGTGGCTGCATATCGCCCATCATTAGGGCTGCTGCATTTTCTCCGCTCACTCCGTTTCCTCTCTCCCGGTTCACCCTCCCTCCTTTTCTCTCTGTGCACTTGTTAAAATTTCCTCTGTTCCAAGATCTATTTTTTCTCCCCTTTTTCTTCTTCTTCTTCTTCTTTCTCTCTACTCCTCCCTGTCCCCTCACCACCTCCACCCTCCTTCGCTTCCTCTTTTCCCTCCCTCCCCTCCTGCCATTGCGTGGCCCAGGTTATGGTTTAAACATGACGGCCATCCCTTTGAAGCGCGGGGGCATCATCATCATCACTATCATCATCATCATCATCATCATTCGGGCTCATCAGTGGCAAGCAGCGCCTAGGACCAATTTAGCCAACACAGAGAGGGAGACGCAGCAAAGACCCCCACCCATTCACCCACCCCAACCCCGGGGCTCCTATGTCTCAATCTGAAAGGTAAGAATGGCTGGCGGTGTTAAGGTGGGGGTGGAGGAAAGGGGAGGGGAGGGGGGTCACTGCCGCAGCAAGCCCAGTGTCAGCCAGTGCCATTTAATTGCCAATGCGAAGCAGTAGCCCGTGTGCCTGTTTAATGTATAATGATCCGGCCAGTGCGCTTCTCCCGTTCCCCAGGAAAAGAGAAGGGAGCAGGATGATGGGGGAACATATCAAAGGGCAGGCTTAAGCATAAGGGGCAAAGGGGCCCTCATATCCTCCCACCTGTCACACATACATTCACACACACATACGATATAGGAGAACCTGCACGGGCTCCAACCCCATTATCAAAATAATGTCTTTCATTTGCTCTGCTGACAGTCTCTACTCTCCTTGGCTCTTCTACTATACGTCCTAAAAGAATGTATTTTTTAACAGGACCTAGGTGTAAGGTGTTCATTGCGGGACTACAAGGTATCACATTCATTCCCTGCATCCAAATTCAGTTCACGGTACGGCACGGGGGACTGATACTGAAGCAGCGCTCTTCTGCGAAGACCAGGCTCCCTACAAGAGTACAAGGCCAGCATGTCTTTTCTCTCCATTTTCCTCCAGTCAGCCTGCTCCCTACAAATCTTTTGAGCTGTTACAATAGTCTAGTCTGGTCTTTGAAAAGAAGAATACCTGGCTGACAGCTACGTATGAAGGCAACTATTTTTCTGACACAATTAGACGCATCTCCATTAAATTTTGTCAACAAATTGGGGGTTTTGTTTATTCTGTTGAAGTCAGAACTTTAGGGTGGTTTTTGTTTCTCTCTTTTTTTTGTGATGTGCTAAACCCTCCCATTCTCCAGAAAGCTCCCAGAGCCCTCCATCTATTCAGTTATACTAATTCAATTAGGGGCCTCATCACAGGGCATTAGCTCTTCCCCATGGCCAGTCCCCTCCACACCCCAGACAGCAGATTAAATTAGCTGCACTGGAAATAAGATGATCACAATGTAGAGGCTGTCATTAAGGGACCAAATTAGCAGTCACTTAAAAACCAGGTTGGCTGGGCACTGCTGCCAGATGCCGATGTCTGAACAGACCCACTGTCTGACCCTTTGCACCTCAGACTTGCCTGGGATCAGCTGGGAGGAGCAAATGTGCGTCTAACACAACACCCCAAATGTAATGTATGATGAAGGAAGGGATTCATGAAGCTTGAGTTAGATCATTTTGGCTTTGGTAAAAAAATAATAAATCAGCGAAATGAACTGCGTCAGCAAGCGTACAGCCACAGCCAAACTCAGCTTTCCCTTATTCTTAGAACCACGCTTTAAAAAAAAAAAATTTTAAAAATGTCATTCCCTAGTGCGACTCCTCCCTCCTTGCATCTACACAATCCATCAATGTCACAGAGGTCTAAACAGCGGCCCTCAGGAGCTGCTTTTCCAATCAGGCTGTAATTAAACTAAAGCTTGGCCTCGTCCCTCGACTCTAAACCAACCCGTCCAACGTCCCCTGCTGCAAGGGCGTGTTAAGAGGAGGAGAGGAAAGAGGGAGGAGGAGCAGAGGGAGTGGAGAGAGAGGGAGACTGTTTGTTTTGTTGCTTTTTTAGTGTCTCTACACCCACAAATCATGGGCTTTTAATTCTTTTGCCTTCCCACACAATATAGGTGACATGCATCCCTCAAGGGAACAATAAGTACTTTAACACTGACTGACGAATGCACACACACATGTATACAAGATGGCAACAAATACACATACCCCCATGGGTGCGCTAATGTCCACAGCAGCACTTGAGCTGGACCCTAATGGGTTGGACCAAAGCACTAGCCAAGTGTCAGGGCCCCGGCTTATATCATCGAGTCCCCTTCAAAGTGTTGCTATGTTTGTTTATCTGACTGGCTGCTCAAATTCACAGCAAGGACATGCCCCTGCTCATTTCAGATCTGCCTGACATGCAGCGGGGGTAAATGTTCTTCAGGGGCCTCATTAGAAAATGATAAATATAATTAATATTTGAGCATGCTAGCTAGGGCTCCACACTGGAGAATTGGCCTTTTGAACACAGAGATGGGGAGTGTGAGCTCTCCTGAAGGGAGAAGTATCTGCTCACTGCCTCTGCGTGTCAGTGTGTGTTGCTTGTGCGTTAAAACTCACAGCCAACACAAACGCACGCACAATGGCATCCACGAGAAAGTACAAGTAAGTGTAAGTGTGTGTTTAGCTTCTGGGGCTCCACTCACCTTGACATGGATGCGTTGACAGTGAGCGCAGTTGGGTAAGGGTGTCTGAAACCCCCTGTTGTGATTGGATAAACAGGTTGACCTTGCCTGGGAAGTAGGGAGAAAAGAAGAAAGGCAAAAAGGTAAAGAAACATGGTTGATGGAAGAGGAGAAGGTAAAGCCCTCTGTCTCTCTCTTCTCCCCACCGTGGGCCTCTTTATTCTCATTTGATCAGGACAAAAATCTAGGGGATTGCAGAGCGCAGATCAAAGGGAAGAAAACTCTGAACAATTTGAATGCCACAAATCTTGATAGCAATGGCTAATTAAATTTCATAACCCTTCGCTCTGTGTCGACAGAGTGGGGCCCTGTTCCTCCCCAAGCTGGAACTAGGTGTTTTGTTGTGATAATTAAAGACGAAGCGCGGGTCTCTTTAATGGAGCCATCACGCTAATTGAGGTCTACACATCCAAAGACAAACAATAATGAATGTAAATTTATACCAAAATAAAGTGCAGCAAATCAAAGGGCACCATGGCTGCGCTCGGGGCCTCTCTCGGTATTTAGATCGCGGTGAGAAAACATTAAATTAACAGAGCTTAATTTGTAGCCTTTTGTCATATTAACAAGTGTTGACAAGAGTTACCAGGGGAGAGCCCCCGTGTGGAATTGTGGGTAAAATACGGGCAATCACAGTTCATTACTCTAATTGGACTATACAGAGACATGTAAAATAGTATTTGCCACAAAGTAGTAAGTTTAGGTTGACGAGGGCCTGAGATGGGCTTCTGTGGTCCAGGAGCGAGTGTGTTACAAAGTTAATGGCTGGCCTTTTTCGTTTGAGAGGCAGACCCACCCTGGGGACCATCAGGAGACAGAGGCAGCTTCGTTGACTTGCGTTTGCATGCATGAAGAAAAACATCCTGCTGCTCCACACATGTAAATAAACACCTACCTTTATTGTTTACTCTTTTTCTCTTTAACGGCTTTGTTTGATATACTGATAATTAGTAAGAATCACTACTGTCTATGGCTACCTTTTTCCATACAATTCACAAGAGAATACAGTAAAAAAGAGTAATAAAAAAAGGATTTGCTTACTGTGGTACTAACCATCCTAGCGGATGGGGGATTTGGCCGACAGTGCCAGGTGACAGTGGGTAATAAGGAGATATATCTGGAGGATGTGGAGGCCTTGGAATTCCTGTGAAATAAAGAGGATGACAGCAGCAGAGAGGAGGTGGACAGACAGGATGATGACAGAGAAGAGAACCAAATCTTTGTCAGTGCTGAATTCATTCTTTGTCGAGAGTTTCACATCTGAACGGGGCAGACATCATAGGAGTGCAGATGGGAGGAAGAGGAGGAGGAAGAGGGCCTGTGCTTGCATGTACACAGTGCTAAATCACACTTCCTGATCAAAGGCCTTTGAGGCGGCGGCACAATGTGTTGCAAAAGGCAGAGGGGAAAGAGGTGAGGGAAAAAAACACCAACGCAAATCTTGTCACATTTGTCTGCTGAATCAGAAGATTAATGATATAAAATGACTGAGGTTTAGAAGTTAACAAAACACTACAGTATAATTAAAGCCTTTGCTGTGATCAGAGAACTGTGAATACAGGGCTACAAATTGGCTCTGCCTACTGATTTACTGGCATATTGACTGGATGGATGTGGATTTTACCTAATCCCTGATCCTTCCAACTAATATGTAAAGAAGCGTTTTGAGAAAATTAGCAATGATATATAAAATAGTTTTGACACGTTTAATGACACTGCAAAATATGACAGGTGGTTCATATCTGTACATACGGCAGATATACATTGACTCTTTGGTGTGACTGATCCCCAGATTCAGCACAAAAACTGGCAGTGAATTTTGTTTGTTATCCCCCACAGGTAAACAGTGACAGAGATGTCCAATTTAAGGACAGCTCTCGTCGAGGGCATCGCCGAGCAATCGCAGCGTCCACGATGTTGCCTTTACTTTCTGTGGCAGCTGACAGGCGGAGAAACTGCATCGGCAAGCTGCCCCGGATAGATGCCTTGAAAAGGTCTCACACTCGTGTAAAAATAACTTTCTCTCTCATGACAAACTTGAGACTAGAAATGTGTAAAAGCACAGCAGGCAAGTGTGTGCGCTCAAAAGACCAGATACAACAGGGACTTTCATTTTGGCTGATGTTTGCTTCTTCCACACAGCTGGTTTGCCTGTGCAGCTGTTGCAGATATTTGGGATGTTTTGGTGCCAACATGGCTCGAGTAGAGCCAGATCAATCTTCATAGATCAGAACTTGGCCTGTATTGGTGGTTACACCCAGTCTGCAGCTGATCCAGGTTAGCCCTGAACTGACTCTTGACAGGATTTTGAGAGGATTTCTCTTACTGATGGACAAGAGTGTGTGTTTAAGCAGAAAACTTTACTTAAATGGGAACAAAGGAAAATTCTATTAAAAAGCCAGGCCTCACAAACATTATCCCATTGCCACCCAGCGCTCAAGACCTAATATAGCTCATTAATTAATTAAACACTGAGCCCAATTAAGCAGCCCCATTAAGCACTACATTAAACAGCAGCTGGCACATTATTTCCCCTTTGTAAGGACCATCATAATAAGAGAACATTATTACCTAAAACATGACTGAATCCACCAGAGACGACTGAAAAGCATGAAATTATTCACTGTACTGAAAATGCATTAACCTGAAAGGACAGGCTGAATGACAAAATGAAGCACTGGGTCAAAAAGCTCATGGAAATAAATGGAATTGTCTAAAAAAAAAAAAACCATTTGCCGGCTGGTTTTTGGAGAGAGATGTGTGGGCTGAATTTGACGACCAAATACGAACGCATGGAAACGGTAGGATCAACAGGCTGTCGAGACGGTTTTAACAGTGACAGAGGTGGCAGTGTTTTTTTGGATTTTGTGTGCTCAGGCCTGGAGACGTCATTCCAAAGAGTCAAGTTAAGCTCTGGCGGTTCTGTGCATTTACTGTTCTGTGGTATTTAGATGTGAAGACCTGCAGATACACTGGCTGTCTTGTTAAAGTCTTGGCATAAAGTGCTGTGGTCATGAGAAGTCACTGTTCTTTGCTAAATTCCATGTTTTATGTTGTTCCTGAATGTGAGGCCACTTTCGATGGAAGGAGGAAACATAACATTAACAACAATGATAACTTGAGTAAAATAAACAATGATTGCTTTGTGAAGCCTTGCCTAACAAACTGGCTTTAAGAACAACATGATCCTGCTTTTGTACCTGTTTGGAGTATGGTATTTGACTGTTTTAATCTACCTGTTTTAACAAGAAGGTGTCTGCAGACTGACAGACGCCAACAAGACAAACATAAGCTAATTCATACACCATAGCAATAGAGCATATTCAAACATTTACACACCCATCAGTGTAAACAGAGTTACCAAAAACTAAAGGTAAGTCAAAACTTTCCTTCTTCTACTGGTGTTTGTGTCTAGGAAGCAGGTTGTATATTAAAAAAAAAAATATATATATATATATTTTTTTTACAGTGCAAGTTTCCAATAAATACACATTTCTCTTACCTGTTTTGGGGTCCACGTCTGTCTGTAGGTGAGGTGGGGGGTTCCCTGGTGTGAAGTGCTCATTGCTGTAGGTGATCAGAGGCGTGAGAGGGTGCACGTGGTGAGGGTGCTGTACCACAGGAACCTTATTAGACTGAGAGAAAAGGAAAGGAGAAAGAGAAAGGGAAAGAAGAAACAAAAAGGCAGGGTGTTAATATTTGGGTTAGGGGTTTAAGATTGCAGGCGCCCGCCACAGAATTACCACTTGGTCTGTAAAGCTCTCAAAAGAAGAGCTATCAAATTCTGGGTACTCTCAAGGCGCCAAACCACCAAACCACAGTGAAAATAGTGTGGTTTGTAATTAAAAACACTTCTGTGGTGTCACCATGGAATTTAGTAACACAATCTAAGAGGCTTGGGGGGATGCCAGTTCACATTTGGGTCTGATGTGTGATGAGGCACTTTTAACCATGGGTTGCAGTGAAGTAATCGATCATCTGTAAACCACGAAATCAAGGCAGCGCGTGTAAATCCACAGTCATTAGCAGCTCAAGTCAGTGCAGACTCTGCTTTGCTTTCCTCCTCCTCCCTTGCTCTCAATGCCTCCTCCTGGTCTCCCCTTCCCCTCACTCATTTCCCCCAGGGCCCGGTTCACGGAGGGTAGGGGTGTATTGTAATAAAAGGGTTAGGAGAGAGGAGGTGGGGCTGAAAATCCATTTCTGCATTTTTGCCAAATTAGTTTTAGCTATGTAATCTTCTCTTTGTGCTCCTAAGTGGCGCAGGCCCCCTTTTTTCAATTACCAAAGATTACAGTGGAGCTTTAGGGGTGTGCTGCCGTGGGCCCCAGCACTAACCAGAGCTCAGCCCCTCTCATCAGACCAGGCTGGGACAGACACTAATACACACACAGTCCCCCCAACCACAAGATAACCAGATTAGAGCTCTGCTGTAGATTAGGCTGGTGGCAGAGGCTGCTCTCGCCTCTTTACCCACACATCCTTATCCTGCCCTCAGCAGTCAAAGAAGCAGCACTAATCAGGCTTATCATAACATGGATGATATGTTCAGGGGGAGAGGAGTGAGACACCAAGCTGCTTGTGTGTGCACTCTCACAGGCCACACACCCTCATTAGTGACTTTAACCCATGCAAGGGAGGAAGAAAAAAAAAAGGCTCCACTGTGGCACATTTCCACCAGACTTTGAAAAACATTAATAGGACTAGATGTTGGCAGGGGAGGGGGGCATAAGAAGCTCAGCTGAATGATGCTCATTGACAATACAAATGCAAAGCGGCAAGCTCAGGGCAAGACAAATGTAGGCAGAGCTTAAAACTGCAACATAATGATTTACTCTTAATATCAGGCCCCTAATACACCAACAGTCCATTCAGGACTAAATTTCCTCTAAAGCCGTCTATCTGCATGGCCCGCACTAAGCCAAGCCATCTAGACTTCTATTCTACAGTAGCGAGCGGAGATGGGGGAGTAGGAGGCGTGGGGGGGCATTCCCTATTGCCATGGTCCCAATGAAAGATTAATGAACCCCAGCAGAACTCCAGGGAGGCACAGAGACTCCTGGGACTCATTCACAGCCCTGAGCTGAAAAGACTGGGGAGGAGAGGAGAGAGGAGAGGGGCTGGGGGTGTGTATATGTGTTTGTGTGTTGGGGGGGTGGTGGTGGTGGTAGTGTAGGTAGGTGGAATGGGATTCGTTAAAAAGAAACACAAACCAAGGCGCTCCTCATTGCCTCCTGATCTGATCTAGGCGTTCAGAAATAGAGGGATGAAAAAGAAGAACTGGTGGAAAAAACACTGTGGATGGGGGGTTATGACAGCTGCCAAAAGCAGCTGATGAGTGTGCAGCTGAATGTTAGAGATGGCCTCTGCACCC
>JAPSES010000109.1:8846760-8859529 GCA_029822895.1 Maxillicosta whitleyi | reverse complement strand
GTCCCCCCTCTATCTCTCACCTCCTAACCTCCTCCTTCGCGACTCCCCGCTCCTCCCTCGGGTAATGATGTGAAAGAATGTTGTCAATTCTTCATCTCTCAGTGGTGAAAAGCTTTAGTGGCCATTTAAATGAGTTCTTTTGTCCAGGGGCCTCGGCCATTGAGAAGACAGTTCAAAATGCCCATCCACTGAGTCCACATTTAGACAGAGGGTGTTAGAGTGGGTGTGTAAAAGACTGAGGGAGAGAGACGGAGAGAGCTAGAAGCCAACCGATTTACATCATAGTCACTTCTGGTCTGAGAGTGTGATTTTTTTTTTTTGGAAGTCCAGAGTGAGGCAAATAGCAACAGGCTGGACTGACTGCTGCTGCTGAGTACAGAGAGATAGAAAACATGATTACCAAAGTTAGGATAGGGAGGATATTTCAGGCATTTTTAAAGTGTTTCATAAATGACAGGATAATGTACAAGAATATGACATAAATTGTACTGCAATACTATAAGGCAATAAAATCTGAGAAAATTCAGTTACATCAAAAGGCTGAAGATACATGGTAATCACTGGGTGTCCAAAATCAAACTCAAAAAACATACAATCATATCTCTGACAACTCAACTTTCTATTCATTCCTTGAATAAAAAACACACACACACAGGTGTATCCCTTGGGTTCCTCTCTGTCAAACCCACACCTCCACATCTAATTTGGTCACACAGCTGATGTAGGTGCACAAATCAGGTGTCACACACACTCGCACACTCCACACGCCATGTGATCATTGCACACGCACTACACTTTGTCTGCTACTGACGTCAAATCAGCACCCGGTGGTCCCTTCGGAAAGGAGGCCCAGCACCTGCCCTTTGGCCGCAGTGGGACAATAAGGCCCAGGAACTCGTCTGGCAGGCTGCTGGGTGCTTCAGCCGCACAGAGCGCAGAGAAACAAAAGCAGGCAACGTGGGAGGCTTTACTCTCCCTGCTCCACAAAAGCCAGGGGAAAAGAAAGCACATTTCCTGCCCCTACACCCCCGCTGACTTGCATCTTTCACACCACCTCCGTCATTACAACAAGTAAATACAGCAGAAGACAAACAAGAGCTACTGCTCTGTAGTCGTAATGTCCACATTTTCAAGCCGCAGAAAGAGATTTTGCATTCAAAAGACCTGAAGAAAAACTTAAGAGTGTGATGTTGTACAAGCATCAATGAACACGCTGACTCCTTCCACATCCAGGACACATACGGCGCCTGCTGCTGAGGAAGGCCACTGTTGTGAAGTGGAAGGCAGCTTTCTATAAAGCACAGCATAAGAAACAGAAGCACCATTTGCAGCCATTGGTTATTTTATTGATATCACCTTGGCTTTTACCACCATCTAGTCTTTTATTTCCTATCTCGATAGGCTTATATGCAAAAAAGAAATGCATGAGCCTGAACATTTTTTTTTCTCTGGGTTGGTGTGTGACTGTACGACACCTGTATATTGATGCATAGTAATTATTCAAAACTAATTTCAATAGCTGCAGAGTTGGATGTACAATATTTGCTCTACTTGCTGGTGACTAATGCTCCTTTTCCACTGTGTGTAAAGAGCCTCGGAAGTGGACAAATGAGTAAGTCAGACCTCTGGGGAGAGAGAGGAGAAAGCAGAGGGGGTGAGAGAGTGACAGCAGGACAGAGTGAGACAAAAGGGGAGGGGGAGAGAGAGAGGTGGAGGCCGGACAGGAAAAAGCTGTTGGCCTTGCATTTCCGCCTGGTGGCACCTCGCAGGGCCAATTTGAGCCCTAAATGTGAAGGTGGTGACCTTGTGGGCCCAGGGGGGTGGCTAGCTGAGCCGAGCTGGGCGAGGAAGGGGGGTGGGGGGTGAGAGTCTCCGTCTCTCTGCTTTATGTCATGATATGATGAGTTGTCACAACAGCTTGCGGGGCGCTAATGAGCTGCAGTGAGGCCGGGGCAGGAAGGGAGGCCAGGAGGAGAGCGGAGAGAGAGATGTGGGGATGACAGTGCAGTGATGGATGGGGGTCCTCTCAGGCCTCCAAATTCCAAAGCAAGCAGAAAAAGCTGCCAGAGCGCCCTGAGCCTCTCCCAGAACGTGCAAGTGGCCCGCATCCAAGGCACATGGAGCGACAACACACACACACACACACAGAACAGAACAGCCGCAATACTGGGAAGCAATGAGGGAAAGCGTGTCAGAGAGGAGGATTTCTGAACATGTGATTACAGCAAAAGTACAAACTGTGCCTCCACCGTTTAAAGAATCATCTGGTACGATCCAGTGTCACCCTATTGGAAACTGTTTACAAATACAGTTGAGGTTTTTTCTCCTTTGGGAGGGATAGAGTGCCCCCTCCAGGCTAAAGATCTTCAAGCAAAACCCCGTATCATACCAGCCAACACACACATACACACACACACACACACACAAACCCCTCATAGCATTCAGTCAAATCAATCCTCAGATTCAAGCAGACAATCTAAGGGAATACTTGGAGATTAACGGCAATGGAATATGAAATGCTCTGACAAATTAAAGGCTTATCAGAGCCATGATCCTCCAGCATACCACACTGATTAAAACGCCCTGCTATGTTTCAGAAATTATGTTTCTTGGTTAATCAGAAGGAGAGAAAAAAAAAATCCCTCCACAATATTAAGAACCTGGGAATTGTAAGGCGGGGGAAGGGGGGGTTAAAAGCAGATATGGAGGTGTTGATCAGTTTTCTGTTGCAGTGAAGATGCGTCTCTGAGGGCAAGGGGCTCCCGAGACCACAGTATATTTAAAAGTTAATCTATTCACTTTGCTGCAGTGACATGCCGACTGCTTGATCAGAGCGCTGAACAAAAATATTATGTGGGCCAGAGCCTTTGCTCCCCTTCCTCCTGCTCTCTTCGCTAGCACTCAAGTCGTTCGTCACCATTTATTTTTGCTTCCCATCTTTGATAGTCGGCACATCAAATAGAATCGCAGAAAGGACATGTTCTGATATGTCACAGATAAATAAAACTGTGCACAAATAGCTTAAATATGAAGTGCTATTTGGTAGAACTGTTGTATTCTGTGAAGACAAATCGGCTCTTAGACGCACGTGTGTTAAAGCTTTTTTTTTTTCCTCTTCTTTTCAATGTAAACAGCCTCTTGAGCTCTCATACCTGAGTTAAAGGGGCTTCGCTAAGAGGTGATATTGTATCACAGTGTTAAGAGCCAGACTGAATTCTGCCTTTTGAAATGCAATCAGCCTCTCAGAATTTCAGTTGAAAGCCAGGCAATTAAGAATCTGAATTGGATGGCAACATTAACAAAGGAATATGTTAATATGTGAGGTTATTGAAATCTTATTTTACATGTCATGGTTTTACATGAGTTTGATCAAATAATACTTTAAATGATATTACTCAAGAGAATCGTCTCTGATAGAGTGGCCTTGATTTAGGACAACATGATGATTTTAATTATTCTAAAGTGTATGTAAAATTGCAGTAAGGTATTATTGTTGTCATACTCGTGGTTCAAGCAGTTAGCACACATATTTTAGCATGAGCAGAAATGTAAACACACCAAACTTCATGTGGCACAGCAGTCATTTTAAGCTCAGAAACTCAGATGACCAGACCCCTCCTTTCCACCCGCATTTTCTCACCACCCCACTCCTGACCTGCACCACAACAACAACAACCTGTCAGAATAATGCTAAAAGCCTTCAGTGGTAAGAAAAAGCAGAGACAGTGAAGAAGCAGGGGAGCAGTGCTGCGTTACTCACCCAGCTGCTCAGATTAAGGTGCCAGCAGCCCACCTGCTGGAGGAGAGAGAGCCCGGGGCCCAGGACTCCTCCTGCCTTGGCTCCCGTCTCCTCCGGCCCGGCTGGAGCTCCATCCCGCGGGTACATGACCCCCTCTGTCCCACCCCCGCCCCGGTCTCCTCCTCCTCCTCCTCCTTCCACCTGGCCCCCCCAGCTCCTCCTTCCCTCTCTACGCCGGGGAGAAGCCCTCTTGCTTCTCTTGGCCGCTCCTTTCCTCCACTTCTCCTCCTTCTTTGTCTGTTCCTGCTTTGCTGGCTCCTTCCTCCACTGTATGCGAGTGTGTTGCCGGGCGTGTGTGTGTGCATGTGTTTACCGTCCCCCTTCTCTTTGCACTTGCGGCCGGCTGACCATTGTTTCCTTAGGTTTTGTCATGAAAGTGCATGTATCTCTTGTGGTGTCAAATCAAGCTCAGGGTCTGAGGCCTAGTTTCCCCCCATAAACAAACACACACACACACACACACACACACACACACAGGTACACATACACACAGTCACCACAATCCACCCCACCCACCCACATCCATCCTTAAAAAAATATTAAAATCCCTCAAATCCTTCACTCCAACCACAGAAGCCCTTGTTCTTAGCGGCCGGCAGCCTCCTCTTCTTTCTCAGTGAAAGTTTTGAAGCCGGTGACAAGAAATACAAGAAGTAGGAGCCCGAATGTGGACAGAGAGAAGGAAAAATTATTGTGTGCAGCTTTTCAGCACTGCTGCAGTCTTCCCACTAGCAATACTCCAGAAAAAAATATATATACTCACAAACACACACACACAAAAAAAAATCAGTTATTACCCAAATCCCTGCTGTACGTTGGGTCTGTGTATGTGTTTCTTAAGAGTATGTGTGTATGTGTGTGGGCTCTGCTGTGCCTCCAGGATGCCCAGAGACGAACTGGCAGCTTGAAAAGCTTTGGCTACAAGGTAAAGCGAGCAAGGCGAGAAAAGGAGACAAAGAGGAGAGAGCAGGAGAGGGAGAGAGATAGAAAGGGAAAAAAGGAACAAGACACAACAACATCCACAAAGGGAGGGCAGGCTCAGCAAAGTGTGGCCAACAGTCACTTTATCTGTGTGATGCTGACAGTCCCCTCTTCATACCCGCTTACCGGGGGGGAAACGCAGGAGAGGGAGAGAAAGTCTTCACTCTGACACCGATGTGGCACCCTTCGTAGCGATCCTTTTCATTTTTTTTTTCCCCTTCACCCTTTTTCTAAACAATACCTTAGAGTGGAGAACAATTCTTCTCTTAACTCCCCCCTCAACTCTCTCTCCATTCAAGGTTCATGTGAACAAGGCCTCGAGCTCTTCCTCACCACCCTCTTCTCCCCATTCTCTTTTCTCCGCAACTATTTCACCTTAAAACCTATTCCTTTCAGAAAGCTGAAGTCAAACGATGAGATTCACGTGGTCAAGAGTTTTTTTTTTTGTTTGTTTGTTTAAAAGAAAAGCACAAAGAAATACGACAGATCTATTGGCCATTAGACACGGTGCATTAAAGGTGAATTCCATCAAATGTGACTTCTCCATTGTTATTCTGAAAAACTACACATTTACGCTTTAAATTTACTACATTTTTAATTTTTAATATACCCTCAGTGAAATTTCAGAATTCATATTGTCTGTCTGGGAACATGTATTTCAACATTTCACATTTAATAATAAATAACTATTCTTTGACAATAAAAGAATACATTTTTAAAACATATATTTACACACTTATATCATGATATTTAATTGCATCAACAACAACAAAAAAAGGATGTTTCCTTCTATCATTAAAAAAGGAACGGCTTAAACTAATCACAACTAAAAAATTCTGACAACAGAATTAACTTCCACAATTCAAGGATAATTTTTTTTTTATTTGTTCACCTTATAATTAACACGACTTGTCATCCTTAAATTATCTTTCATAACCTCTAACTACCTAAACCTGACTAATGACCATGACAAATTAAATATTAATGGAATAAATTATTTGCTCCTCAGCACAGTAACACGTGTTTTATATATGTATTTAAATCGGATTTAATTCACTGGTGAAGAAAATAATAAATAGGAAAAGGAGGATCTTATAAAAATAAAAAATAAAAATCAGTGAATTTGAGGCCAGAAAATTAAAACAGGGATTAACGTTTCTCAGCTGAGTTAAAGGCGTTTTAACAGTTGGCAACAAGAGGAGGAGAGAGGGTTTTTCTGTTAATGCGCTGTTCCTATTTTTTGCTGCACTCCTGTAGCTTGTGTGTCAGTGTTAGGACGCTGCTCTTCCCCTGGCCTGCAGCAGGCAGTCCTGAGGCCCTTAAAGCCAAAACAAAGCCCTGGGAATGTCCTTTACACAGCCTGGACAATAGCGGCGGGGCTTCAGCTTGACAAGTAAAAGAGCCCCGACAAGGCGGTGGCTAATTGCCTGCCCTCCCTCCATTCAGCCGGCCCGCCACGCTCCTGCCATCTCCTTTTGTCCCACGTGCACTTTCTTAAGTAAACTGCCAGTTTGCCAGCAAGTGATGGACAGCTCCCAATCATTCAGCAACAATGGCATCAACACCACAACACAAGAAAGCCGAGGGGGGAGAAAAAAAATACTCTATTCCACTCCACTGTCAAAGATGTTCGCACGAGACCAAAAAAGTGTGCACAGGAAAAAAGAAACAAAACAAAACAAAACAAAACAAAAAAAAGACAAAAACTTTTAGAAATTGAGGAAACGGAACGGCCTTCGACTTATAAAAATTCATGATTTTGTGAGAGAAATATTAAAAATGTAGGATGAAACAGAACAACTACTGTAAAATCACAACTTCAAAGTCTAGCTTTTCTCGTTTTAACAATCACAACAAATAATGCAATTTGTTTAAAATGTCAAATTTCATTCAAAAAAAATATACAAGCACTTAAAGATTTTACACATGAGCTTAAAAATATTAAAAGCTGCTTTCTAAATGTTAACTGCAACACAAGCAGAGCTGAGGTGGCAAACATTCTAAATGACTTACAATTAAATCTAAATTCAACCTATAATATTTAAAATCCCCTTGGAAATAAATAAGGGAATTTATTAATCCAGTTAGACATAATTGTGTTTTAAACATACAATAAAAAAGTCATTATTTAGTTTGATGTCTTGGAATAATACACCCTTGTCAGGCTGTCAAGACAAAGCAATCAAACAGTGCCTTTCATTATCCAAATTGTCAATCTGTCACTTAGCAACATAAGTGTTATAAATTGCCAAACGGAGCCCAGAAAAATATCCACGGGTAAATGCAGTTAAAATATAATATTTAAAGACAAACAAGCACCAGAAAATTAAGCACAAGCATAATTAAAATGTTGAAAAGTCTTACCATTTAAAAGAGCTGTATTTGGGATGCTGCTCGGTTCCTGGTTAAAACAAGCATGCTGGCACTCGTGGTAGTGCACAGACTCCAAGCAGACTCCCACCACCATGTCAGCCACTAATCCACTGGGGGGCAGCACCTCATCTACGGCAGCCCCTCGCTAACGCCCGATGGGTTAAGCCGATAAGAGAGCGGCTGGAGGACCGGGCGAGAGCCTAGGTACGCTGGAGCGACTTAGGACGGCAGCCCTTCAGGTCCCAGAGCGCAGAGGACGGCGAGCGGGCGGCCGGAGCTGGATGCTCACTCTCAGCCCCCTCATGCATTCAAACGCTCACTCAGGCTGCGCTGCTCTTCTCCGTCTCTGACCGGGACTCCCTCTTTCCCCCTCGCCCATCTTCATATCCCCCCTAATAAGCTCTTTTGTGTCCATCTCTCTTTCTTTGATAAGTTGAAAGAACAACAAAAAGAGGGAGAGAAAGAGCGAGGCTTTCATTCAGCGGCTTGGCAGACATAAAGGTAGTGGAGTGCCGTCTATAGGAGTTGCCCTAACTTGGCTAAACTCAAGCAGCAGGGTGTCTCTCGTCATGTCATTAATCCCCAAAACTAGCCACACTCCATTCACCGCTAGTCACACTAAATTAAATACAAAATCAAAAACACAAACGCCGGGCAGAAAAAGTGTCAGGAAAAAAAAAAAGGCTAGAGAAAGCATTCCGATTCCAGGGCAAAGGGTGTGTGGTGTTGCAGCCACGTTGCCCCTCAGTCCTGCCCGTCGGTAGCCCCAATTTTTGATGTAGGACGCTCGGAAAAAACATCCACACAAAAGACAAAAAAAACAGACATTTATCACCAAAAGAGCCTGTCATTGTAGTGGAGCTTTTACACCTGCAACTCTCCTGCCTGAACTCTCTTAAGACAACTGAGGGGGGAAAAGGAACCCCTACTCCAAAGTCAAACCTGCCAGACAACAAGCCAACAACAGCAGTTAAAACAATACCAAAAATACCAATAAATGGAAACAAGCCCTGTATGGTTTTCGTGAGAGCTGGCAATAGAAAATTCAACCCGGCCAACTGGTGGCTTGAAGAGAGGAAGCCCACTCTTAAAGCCGTGATCCGACCATCCACTATACCACCGCTGTGAGCCTTTTAACCACAGCAGAAAAAAATGACTATTGATCTTCAAATGGCGATAATTGAAAAGATCAAAAAGATTAAACAAAAAATCGAGAATGTGCTGACTTACCATGTTATGCTCCTTTTTTGTTGTAAGTTTTTGTTAAAAAAAAAAAATATTTGCTCAAAGATGCAGCATTGGAGGTGTCAAATTTTTGTAGCCGTCTCTTGATCGTATTACTTCCACAGTCCTGGTTTCCAATGCGTCTGAACTTTTTCCCTTTCTCTTTTATTTTGTTTGTGGTACCTAGCCTTTTTTTCCCCTGCTTAAGACTTAAAAAGCCTTCAGCTCAGCAAAGCAGCACAAATTATCTTGCCACCTTGCTCAGCTCTGATGCTTTGGCCGCTAACTTTGGAAGGCCCTTTACTACTGCATCAAAATTAGCATTGTCAAAGCAGTTAATGAATATTAATATTGTATTTGTCATTGGAGCTGGCCCATTGCTGAACTCCAAGTCATCCATCAGGGACAAGATTAAGCACACAATTATTTCTGACTGACAGGGACCAAATCTGGAAGATATTTTTTTTCCTCCAACAATTTAAAGAAAAAGACACAACATCATCTTAAGGTACCTCCCATGAGACGAGACAAGATTAATACACTTTTAATGAAGCAAGATTTCATGGTGCATGAACAGCAGGAACCTCAAGAAAAAAAAAAGGAGAGGAATATAGATATATTTCGACTCTTAATTTTAACCATTTTTTTAAGGAATGAAATAATAAACTAATAATTTTGATGACGCCTGAAATTTTAAATTCAAAGAGCATCTTTTTTTTTTTTCTGTAGATGAAAAACTGATTTTTGTTTCCTCTTTTTTTTTTTTTTTTTACAAGAGGATGTGGATTCGCCTTTTCACCTTTCTTGGAACGTACGAGAAATAAGATGTACAAGCGCTGCACTGTGAACAGCGCTGGCGCTAAATTTAACATGAAACATTCATTAAAATCCTGAACCTCCAGCGCTCTCGGCGGAGCCCAGCGGAGCGCCGACCGCTGAGGACCACACAGGCAGCCTCCATCAGCACCACCCGCTGCAGCGTTTCAGCCACATCCAGGAGTTTCCTCCCTTCTCCACCAGCCGACATCGCAACTGTTAAACACAGCTCTCTGCACAATTCTTCAAACCTCCGTCAAACATCACAATGCACAATTTTAAATGTTTTCCAAATAATCTGGTGATGCTTATTTCTCTGCAATAAATCATCTGTGGAAATACTTCATATGAAAACCTCTCTGACATCTAAAATATTTGCCTGAACCAGAAGCAACCCAACTTGCACCTGTCTTGAAAAATTAAGCAGATGACATGCCTTTTGCTTCACTCCTCTGTCCCTAAAGCATCGCAGTATCTTTTGCATGATTTAAAAAAAAATAAAAATAAGAGGAAACATTTGAGTGATTTTTTTTTTTTTTTTTGCTCACATTATGTAAGACAAGCATCATTCTTTTTCACCACACAAACTTATCGGTAACTGCTCCCGATCCAACACAAAATGTTATTTCATGCACATTAAAACTTGTTTTTTTATTTTGTTTACGCTCTTTTGAAGAATGCGACTGTGAAATACAATAAAACTAAATTTAAAAAAAGTATTCAGGGACTGCACAAAAAAATGGCAGATGTGGGGCAGTAACACCAGCAGCCCAGTGAATTGGTGTGAGTGCGGAGGTCAAGCTGCGGGCTTACCTTGGAACGCCAAGCCCCTGCCGACCACCCTGCCGGATCCCTAATACCATTAGCAACCCTTAGATGAACATACTAAATTGGGCTTTTGTTCTCCAGGTGCCGATTCGGCCTCAGCGGCTCACTAGTATCACAGCACCGAATGCAGATGGTACTGTCTTCTTCTTTTTTTTTTTTTTTTTTAAATGAATAGTGCGCATAAGAAAGCGCTCCATTTTTGCTATTCCTTAAATCTCCAAAAGCCGTCGGCATTGCGGTACGCTTTTTTTTTTTTTTTTTTTTTTAAGTGCGCTATTCATCTAAAAAGAAAACAAAACAAAATCAATTTATTGCTTTACAATTCTTAAAAATCAATTGACTGAGAAATGTAATCTAAATATACGTAACAATTAACAAAATTAACTGGTAGAATTTAACGTGGAAAAATAATGTATTTGATCATGTAGAAATCAGGAATATATGTTTGAATTACGAATCAAAGACAAAACTGATTTTACAGAAATTAAAATGAAAAAATAGTCGCTTAAATATTACAATAATTACTGTTAATATTATTATTTGATCCACAATAATTATAGTACAATAGAATAAATTATTTTTTTGCTCAAGATAAGAAATGTAATTTCTATGAAATATAATATCTGTATTTCAGATCAGAAATAATTATTACTCGCTACTGAATTATTTGTCAGTAATACAAGGATTAAAATGATGGATAAAAAATGTAGATCATAAATGTAAATGCCTCAGAGGAGACACTAGATATTAAATTCTGATTAAACAAACTATCTTTTAATTGTTGTGACACAAACACAGGCAGTGATTAAGTGTTCACATGAGGCCGTCGATGGAAACAGGCACCGAACACAGAATCCCACCGCCGCTTAATTCAAGTTGAGAGTCTAAAACAGGTCCAATCTAGGTGAGGAGAGAAAGGAAGAGAGAGACGAGAGGGAGCAGAGCAGGCAGCTCTGTGGCCCAGCGTGATCACATCAGCGCTAGTATCAAATTAACTCTCCGACTTTGAAACTTATTGATCTGCTATTAAGACACTAGTGAACTTGATGAAGTGAGTGCTGTAGGTGACTCTGGGACTTCAAAGTCTCGCACCAGCCACATAAAACAAGCCACTTTGATCCCCGCTCCGCTCCTTGGATCTGGAGAGGGGGCTTCAGAGGAACCCCCCAATTCTGCTCTCCTCTCTTCTCCCACTCACCCCGGGCCCGGGCTCCAGCTCTCTCTCTTCCTTTGCACGTCTGCTGATGCCCCAAAAACTGCCACAGCATCGGTGCCACAATATTCAATCTCACTACAGTCAGCAAGTTGAGAAAACAGTAGTGTACAGTGTCGCAGACAGATCTCCTTTCTGATTCAACAAGAAATAATAAACCAACATACACACAGAATATGCAATATGATGTCAAAACAACTACTAGAATACAGCGGCCATCTAAGCGTATTGGCATTAAAATTCAGTGTGGATAAGAAGGGGATTCTTCATGCCAAATACGGCATGTAATAAGGTCGGCGATGAGAGAGACAATGCAGAGAGGGAGATAGCAGTACTATTGTGTGGCGAATACATCCCCCTCTTCGCTTAAGGCAAGTCTTCCCACTACATTAAATACTGTGTGCTGCCAATCACACCTGCCTTTTTTTCAGTTTGTGCCACTGGGTGGAGGTAGTAGTTAATGTTTTCAACATGCACCATATCACTATAATATACTGGAGGAGACACAGCCGGCCTACAGAACAGTACTGCGCTCTGCCAGTTAAAACCTTTATGGGACCAATCTGAAAAAAAAAGGAAAAAAAAAAGAAGAAATAGCAAAACAAATATAAACAAAAAATCTATCTTTTCCTCTTCATTTTGCAGCCTGCAGACGTGAGACACTAAATCTCAGGTTCTCCCTCCACTAAGCTGCTAACTTAGCAGGACTGAGTAAAATAAATATTAACGGCTAAATTAATCATCGGCAGGACACTGTTTGCGCTCAGGCTCCAGTGTTCACAGGCAGGGTGTGTGTGTGTGTTTGAGTGTGTGTGTGTGTCTGCACTTGGAGTGCCGGGGCTAAGCTGCGTCTGTTTAATTAAGAGGGGTAAAACAGATGACAAATGCGAGACAGTTAAACATTTAATGTGTGCTTATCTCCCCCCTCATTTATTTAGTTGGGAGAGATTCAGAGTGGGTGGCGTTTAAGAGTGATGCGCCGGCGAAACGCTGGTGGAATTAGTACACAGCCCGTGTGCCGTGACAAGTCAGTAAGCAACACACAGCCATTTCCTGACAATTGTTTTGACGTTTTGCAACTTAATTCTGTTTGATGAGAAAGAAAGGGATTACGTGATAAATCACATAAACACAAATACGGATTGTGCAGCACAGCTGTTTATGAAAAGCACATACGTTTCAATGTAAATGACACAGTGTCACTTAATTATGGATATAGTATTTTTAGCAACACAGCTGAAATTGTCAAAATAAACCGTGCAATTAAAAATGGAACTATCAAAGGCCTACTTTCTCCTTCATTTCACCTGACAAAGATTTAATTTTTTTCTGGATGATCCCCATTGTGTATCTGGTGCTGATGCACATTGCCTAGAGTCAATGTCAAATCCCAGCTCCAATAGTCCCGCAAAAAATACAGAACGAACACTGCCCGCGGCATACACATCCCTTTACTCAACCCACTTGCAATATCTCACCCAAAGTTATCGCTTCCAATGTGACAATGTTAAAATGAAAAACAAAAAAAAAATTCT
>JAPSES010000109.1:8816958-8846660 GCA_029822895.1 Maxillicosta whitleyi | reverse complement strand
ATATATATATATATATATATATAGAGAGAGAGAGAGAGAGAGAGAGAGAGAGAGAGAGAGAGAGAGAGAGAGAGAGAAAGAGAGAGAGAGTGTGGGGGGGAGAGAGAAAGAGAGAGAGAAAGAGAGATAAAATGGGTGGCAGAGATTGGGGGTGGATGGGGGGAAAGAGAAGCTGGAGCTAAAAAAGCAAAAAGAGGGAGAGGGAGAAAAAGAAGAAAAGAAGGAGGAGGAGGTGGAGGAGAAAAAAAGCCCTGTGCCACGAGCATATATAAGAGAAACCTTCACCAATTAGTGGGGAGAAACGGGAGAGGGAGCTGCCGCGGCGTCGGCACTCAAAGAGCCAGGCCTCGCGGCGAAGCTGTCATGTCGGCAGGATTGATCAACAGGCCTGCTATTTCTAATGGCATGTTGTCATGAAGCTGCAGCCATGGGGAGCCACCTGCCTCAGTCCTCGCACAGCACTCTGTGTATTTGTGTGTGTGTGTGTGTGTGTGTGTGTGTGTGTGTGTGTGTGTGTGTGTGTGTGTTTGTGTGCATGAAAGATGGGGTTGGGGGTACTGCAGCAGCCATACCTATTCTGTGCCCATATATCTTTTACTAACAATTTGAAAACAGCCTGGAATCCTCCTCCCACTCTCTGGCAGTCTACCTTGCGTATCCCTGAAGGTGAAAGAAATGTGCTATCTTGGATTGTTCTTTACTCTCATACAGCAGAGCCAAGCTATTGTAATATCCAACACAATGGATACAAACTGTACACTGTGTTGTGTAAAGAAAAAATGTAAATGAAAGGAAAAGGTTTGGGTAGATTCAGAATAATAATAATTGTTCGGTCTAAATACAACCCTGACTTTGTTTGGTCATTTTCATCAATTTCACTCTCTTCACGGCAAATATTTCCACCACACCACAAATTAATGCATCAATCATAGACTATGAAACAACACATTACACGGTTAAAACCTATACCCAATTATCATCTGAAAGGCACTGCATTTGATTCCAAGTCATTTCTGTATATGAAAAAAAGCTGTCAAGTAATCGACAACATAATGAAAACTTGTCAGCAAAATGCCATCGTAAGAAAAGTACAATCAAACGCAAGGAAGACACTTAAAAAAAAACGCGACACGTTATATTCATTTTTCAGTGACGCACTGGCAAAAAAACTAAAGGCTTGCTTCGTTTTTAGCCTCAGCGGCCAAACAAGACCGGCCTCGCTAACAATAAAAAGTCAAATAAAAGTTACAGAACTTGAGAGTTCAAGGTAGCGCAGGCTACTTGGAGTGTGTGTCACGTACAGTTAACCTTTTTATCGGGCATGCCTGTGGTCTCATCAGTCGATGAAATTCTTCGCCCGCGGCGGTGGCTTAGCCGAGGGACACAGACCAATAGAAAAATATTTCATTGTGTTAGCATTTCAAATGGCGAGTGGAGGGTGGAGAGGAGGGCATTTGGAGGGGTGGTGGGGGAAGAAGCTCTAACCGATCGTTGCCAGCGGAATTAATTGCCTATTCGGAGAATAATGTCCCTTATCCACGATCCTCGGAGGGCCGAACGCTAGCAGAGGCCACTTTTTTTTTTTTGTTTGGTGTCTTCAAAAAGAAGAGCGCTTAGGGGTACTGGCCGTATTAGGGGTTTAGCTCGGTCCCCTTTAGGCCGAGAAAAAAATAATCAGAAGCACTGAACCAAACTCAACTAATCCATCCCCCAATTAAAAATACGAAACCCATTTACACCTTACGTTGTTGTTCCTTGACAAATACTTTTTAATAAATTACTTTTTTTTTTATCCCCCGGAAATTTCATACAACAATTTGACTATTAGATTATTAAATTAAATTCACTAAAAAAGAAAAGAGAAGTAAAGCAACTACGCTTGGATTTCAGCCAGCGCTCGATAAATGGCTCAAGATTGGGCAACCCCGGTGGTGCTTCTATCCTTTTATTTAAGGGGATTTAAGTTCAGGCTCTGTTACACATTGGCCAAGCATATGCAATGACCCTAACTGATATTGGTGCATCTTTTAGCCACATCTTAATCTAACCTTTATAATGCTCTGTGGCTTTTCAAACTCAAAACAGCATTAAAAACGAGTATTGTTTGGAGCGGGGAAGGAGGCAGCCCTGGGAGACGACTCCACTGAAAAGCTGGGCCCGAGCCGGGGCAGGAGCCCTCTGGAAAAACAGCTGCTTATGCACTCCAATCAGTGGGAAAACAAAACCAAAACCCAACTGCGACGAAGACGGGGGGAAAATAAAATCGAGATTTTTTTTTTTTTTTTTTTTTAAGGTGGAGGGGGCATCCCACATGTTCCATCCCTCCATATCGACCTCTACGGGCCTTTTCGTGCAAGGTGTCGATTTCATCCCTTGGCAGATGGACGGACGAATTCGCAGCAGTCCCCATTACACGCCTCTCCTTCGCTCATTGTGAATTCAGTCAACGAAGTCAATCTTATTAACTTCCGCGCCGGTTCACACATGACATTTTCTTCAATTTTCTCGCCGACATCAAAAACATCAATTAGCAGCTCGAAAATGGGAAGGAGCGAATGACAGAGTCCGATAACGCCGACTTATTTGAAGCCGAGGGTAAATCTATTCTCCAGTTTTGAATGTGTTCATTACAATTGCATTTTCAAAGAAGACCTCCAAATAGCAAAGAAATTAAATTTATCTCCTAGAAATGTCCAGAAATTGTTTTTTTCCCCCCTCTTTCTTTTTTTTAATCCTGTGTCTATCTCTCAGCCTCAGTGGGTGACACAAAGCATTGTGGCGCTGCATTTTCTTTTTCTCATTAGAACAGATCACAACTCCCACAGAAGTTGAAACCCTATACTGTAACCTCTAGTGTAACCCGTAAAAATTATTTTAAAAGGAGTCGAACATTACTTTAGGAAGAAAAAGAGGTGATAAGATATCCTGCCAGTGACCTATAGTTTCAGCAAAAATAGTAGATAAATGCAGTGTCTATTTTTACCCTACAAGGGGAGCTGTTAACAGATTAAAGGAAAAGAACCTTTCATGACAAAATTTCACTTTTTTCATGTGTATAATATATAGATTAATGCCAAAATGATGCGGTAATAGCATTTATTATTTTGTTTATTGGAGTCCTTAAAATAAATTATTTTATTTACTTATACTTAGAGCAATACTGTTGCATGTGCTACTATAAGAGTTTCTGTAATGCATTGAAAATGTATACATTTACTGCCAAACTCTGGTTAGTTATTACAACAGAAACATCATTTTTGGAATGTACAATAAATCCCTAAAGATAAATATTAGTAAATAAGCATTTAATTAAAATACAAAATCCAGTCTGACAAGATACAACATTTTTACTCTATCATTTACATTAAAAAAAAAAAAAAAATTGGATTGTTTCTTTTTCCTCTATTGGTTCTATTGGATACAAAACAAACACATCTGCCAAAAAGCCCAACTTCCATCTTATCCACAGTCTCATTGATCATTTCCTGCTACTGCACATCACTGTTACATCAAAATGTGAAATACAAACCTACACATTAATGAAGCTCTCTCATGGCTCAACTCTTCTGCCTCCCATCACTGATGAACATGTAACTCAATAAACCTTGTCCAGTAACCTTTAAGTAAAAGGCTATTTTTTGCCGATATCCAAACATTGTCAGACGGCTTCCTCATGCTTGAGTTACATCTCCGAGGGAGTGAACAAAAGCAACTTTAGTGGCTGTGGAAAGACACTCGTAATGCAAAGGGGGGGACGCACACGGACCCGTGCGGATCACGTTCCTCCGGCCCATTGATTTCTGATCTTTTGACATTATTTAGTTGCTTTTTATTTTCTTGCCCGTCTTTTATTCCATGTCACAAAAGACAGAAATGTCCAAACAAGTGATGTTAGGAATATCTACTATCTGTCAAAAGAGCAGGCTTTTCCCGGCATTAAAGCGACTAAATGCTCTGACGCAGTGCCGAGAATCGGCGGGATGAAAATATCACTCTTTATAATGGAGGCTAATCAGATTTCGGATGCCGTTTGCCTTCTAGCTAAAAGGAGATAAAAACACGTGGAGCACAAGGGCTGTAACCAATACACTCCTAGTTCATTGCCATGCTGACCTTAAGACAAAAAAGGCCTGGGCTGTTTTCTCTATTTTCTCGCAGTTAACCTACGAGAAATACACCGGCAAGAAAAATGGGTCAGACGGTTGAAACCTAAATAAAAATAAAACTGAATTTTCACCCTGATTTTTTACTTTAAATAGACATGGTTGAAGGGACAAAGCGGGCATGTTAAATACTGAGAAAGATGAGGAGGTGCATCTGTAATGCGGCAGTCGGCTGAATGTTGAACACACAGTAGTGATCAGTTCCATTAAGCAGGGATTTGATCATCTCCCCCGTGCGTTTTCACAGCCCAGCTTCAGATTAGATCACTGTGAAAATGGTCAAATGGTATGTTTATCTCTCTGTAATTATTTTGATGCAGATGACAGAGATTGGTTGTTTGCATGTGGCTTGATGAGTGTGCACAGTGTGACTGGAGACACGCGCTCACACACACATACTGGCATGAAACGAGCTGAATGGTTTCCTCACAATGCATTAACCCATTAGACGGTTTCAACAAAGGCCGGCAAAAAGGTTTTAAATGCAAGAATAAAAAGTGCACACACAATTACTGCGCCGTAGCCCTCACGTTATGACTAATATTAATGCTCTTTTTAAAGATGGCACAAATGGACTTTCAATGAGAATGAAAGACAAAACCTCAGGCAACAATAGAACGTGTGGACCTACACTTACAAACACAACCAAAAAAAAAGGAAAACACCTATGATATCATGGGAAAAAAAAAAAAAAAAATCATGTTTATTTTCCAGGGCAAGGTACTTCTTAAGAATTTTTCATGCTTGCAAAAAATCCTGTCATCACTGGAAAAACTACACTATTTTTTTTTTATCTGACATAGGTAATAGAATTATATGACATTTAGTAATCAGCAGGGATGCCACATTTAATACAACTGTTGCCGCGTGAACTCATTTGCAAAAGAAATCTCTTAATTTAGGAAGTGCGTTGCATGAAGGAGATGATTTTCTTCCCTTTTCTAGCTGCTCTCTCACTCAGGACACCCGTCAACCATAGGCTGACCTTGGGTGGAATGGTCTTAATCCTGAGGGGTAACTTAAAGATCTGCTGCATACTATTGCCCTTTAGAGCTGGTAATATATTCAGAGTTATACAAGATTGTCTGTGTGATGGATCCTGTTTTTTTTTTTTTTTTTTTGCTCATCTTCCTCTTCTCAATAATCAACTCTATTTTCACTTCACTCGAGTTCGGCTGTGGTCACTAGATTACTGGCCCTTCCTATCTACCTTTCCAATTACTTTTAAGAGTTTTGGATGGACAAATTTATGCTTTCATGTCCAATGTTAGTGGATGAGCTGCTGCTTCTGGCCATGAAAGACGAGTTTTTAATGAGCTGAGGTGAGGTTAATTGGTTCGCTAAGATCCCCTGAGTCATATGACTATATGAAATTAAGTCCATTTCCTGGAGTTTCCCCGGACGTATTTAATAACAAACACTTCAGCCCAATTTTCATTTCCCACAGAGAGGGGGAGACGCAGGGAGCGGGTGGCAGAGATATGAGAGAACTTGGTTGTTGTTGATGTTGTTGTGTCCCCGCCACTCACTGTAAACGCTGCCTGTGTTTGTCTTTCTTCCAACCATCATTGTAATAAATCAACTCCTGCTGACACATCTAAGACTGTAAATACTGCTGCACATTTCATACCAGAATTAGCTAATGAGTTATGATACATGTGATGTAAAAATGTATGATCACAATTTTAATGTTATTATTATTATCAATTTTACAATACAAACACCTAAAATTATATTAAACGTTCATGTGGCACTGATCAGAAGTTAAACTATTCAGCAAAATGTGTATGTTAATGTACTATTTGTCAGCAAACCCTATTCAAGTTGATAAGAATTCATTTAAGTGTCTTCTCTGAGGTATTTCATAGGGTCTCCATCAGAATAAAACACCACATATTTCCTTTTAACTCCCTGAATTCCTGTGGAATGTTAAACTACAGTATGTTATGCAGGCTAGGTGCACTGAGTGACACTAAACACTGACAAAATACTGCTATTATGTTTTCATTACTGCAACAATAAAGCTACATGTACGGTTTGTTCACTATTGATTTAGTAGAAGGGAAACACTGCACGCACACACACACAAACACACACACACACACACGCCATAATGCACTAATCTACTGCAAACGACTGGGCCTTTCACTCGCTATTAGGAACCACATGATGTGAATCAGGCCTGACGAGGCCACCTTGTAATCAACACTGGTGCAAATGTGTTAAGTTCAATGTCTCATTGAAAGGGTGGGGGGGTTCAGTGGTCCTGGCAGTGTAATTACGGGTTGCCACCACAATGCAGCGTCCAGCGCACTTGACGCTAATTCAATCCATCTTCATTTCCAAGAGCAACGCCCCTACTATTGATGGATAGTTATCATTAGAGAGTGACAAAGCACTGAAACAACTGAGGCGTGAGCGGGTTAGTGTGTATGTGTGTTTATGTGTGTGTGGAGTAGGCCTGAAGTCAAGGAGCACCAGGATGTGTCCTCTCAGACACACACTATTGCCTCGGACAGCAGGATTATATATTACTACAGCGATGAATACAGGGGGGAAGAACTTTGGGTCAGGGAGCTGGGTTGCATCTTTTACACTCTCTCTCTCTCTCTCTCTCTCACTATCTCTCTCTCTTACGCTTTCTCTCTCTCTCTCACACACACACACACAAAGACTTGGAATACCCTCGTAGAGTATGTGTACGTGTTCAAAAACACGCACAGTTTGGCTCAGTGTGACCCCAACACACAGAGAGGCTATGGCTCGACTCACCAGCCTTTTATAGCATGCTGCTCAGACTGCTGACAGACACACACAGATATACACACAGATATACACATATCCACACAGGTCTGGGCACCGTTTGCAGCCAAACACTAAACCACAGGCTGTGATTGAGGCCGACTGGTCTACTCCTCTATATTTTCAGTCTATATATTCAGTCCACGCTGGGCTGTATATCTTAATTATGTACTCTGCCTCTTTTCCTAAAAGAAGGCGTGACAGAATCTGCTAGTCAGACAGTGGAGCAGCAGCAGCAGGCCACTGAAATGAGGCCCTTCCAGTCTTTATGGTGCCTCCAGCTCAGCCACTGCATCATTACATGACTTTTAAGCTCTGGACAAAAACACTGTGGATGCCTCATTCCCTGCGTCTTTCCTGCCATAGCACACTCACTCAGTGCACACAACAGAAATGATCCTGTTGGTGGTATTCCTTGCATGAAGCTGTATTCTTTCAAAACAAACTGGAACTCCGAACTTTTCATGGAGACTAACAGGCTGTGAAAGGCTGTAATGAGTGGACAGTTCAAAGGGTGGAAGGTGGAACAAATGGCCAGAAGAATTTCAGCACAGTGCTGTGCGCAATGTGATTAGCTCTGTGCTTTCCTTGCAGGTTGCAGCTTTAGGGGTCACCACCGTCTCATAGTGTGTCTCACACACACACACTGAGGTTGGGTTTTGTCATTTCAATGACTCAATCGCATCTGGAGCTCTCCATCGATTGTGCTCAGTGACCCGGCAAAGGCAAATGTGGCGAGTAGCTGCCCCACCTCGCTGAGTTAGACCATGTTCAAACTGGACCCACTATCATGGTCGCCCCTGTCCATTAGCCAGGAGGTGGTGCTACTGGGATACAGAGCACTGTTCGGCGTTTTTTTGCCTATAAGGATGAAAAGCAGACTGGAATTTGTTTGGTAGGGTTTTTCTTCATAATAGTGGGGATTTAAAAGGCTTTTCTGACACCTGGAGTTGTAGACACTTCCTCAAAGACACAGACATAGTATGTTTTACTGTCTATGTCGATTTAGCGGCAGAGAGCACCGAGAGGTTCACAGTCAGGTGATGCTGCTGCTTGAATGCATAAGATTCTCAGACTTGTAAGCTCTTGTTCAGTTGGCTCATTGTGAGGAATGAATGGCGTGGTACATCCATCCAACCTCAGCGCACATACTCCCACACAATTAAATGAGGTGCTTACTCATGCACATTCCTACTGTGTTATTACACAAAGATATATAGATTAATACAAAAACTATGTTGGTTTGTATGCATACATGCAGCCGTGAGCTTAGCCGACTGGCTGGCCTGCTTGCAGACCCTGCAGTTTGTTTAGCAACACTCCTTTTGACGACGCCCGAAGGGTGCAATTAAGCCCAATTAGAGCCTGTCGGTTTTATTAAGAGGCACAGACTGGCCAGGCTCGGGGGCAGTGAGGGGTAGAGGAGGGAGGAGGAAGAGGAGAGGGAGGAGGAGAGTCTCCAGCACCAAGCTACTGCTACTCTTGAGAAATTAGGCAGCCACAGCTGAGAGGAAACTGGCATAAATATACCCAAATGCCAGCTAAACAGAAAACACACAACACAGCCAAAGACTAAACGGAGTTAAATATGTCAGACTTAAAAACAAATAACCAGGTCCGGTTCAGCAGGCGACCTCAGATGCTCTCAGTGTAAAAACACATTATCATCATGACGCTACATAAAAGCAACCTAAAAGTACAGTTCAGTGATCAGACAACCTGAAGGGATCAATGATGACAAACCCAACTCATCTATAAATATTCACTGGCTACAGTGAATGCAGACATGTGTGGATGCAGATGTCACAAAGCATTTTCGGAAGGGGGTTAGGGGGTGGTGGCAGTGCAGTTATGTGAGCCTGCCCTCATATATTAATGTGGCTGTGAATAGAGCAATACAGCTGGCTTGGAACAAAAACTGCAGCATCTCTTTCATCAGCAAATCAAAAAAAAAAGAACGCAAATGAATGTATCATTTTCCCCCTCACAATTCCTTTTCCGTCGACCCCTCGACAGAGATGTTTACAGATAGCTATCATTCCCCCTCTTTTTCACATTTGCGCTTGGACATGTTTCAAAAGACCGGGCCTTTTCATCTCCCCTCTCGCTGTGAGGAAATTTGCTCCTTAATGGCTTTCAAAACAGGAAGCACAGACAATAAAAAAAAGGAGAAATGAGAAGAACGCTTTGCTCCCCAGACCCCCCTTCAGTCGACGCATCCTTTGCGGAGCTGAGTGCTGCCGCATTCTGCTGCTGTGCCAAGGTGCCAACTGTGCCAGTCACACTGACCTCCATCTGCAGGCAACTTGATACCATCTCTCCAACCGCCACGTACTCCCACTGAATGGGTTCGCTCAGTCACAGTGAAGTCTGAATGCCATTCAAGGCTCAGGCTTGGAATTGTGTTTCGAGTTTGTGTGCTATTGTATTCTTTGTTCACAGCTGCTGTGTAAAAAATCCTTTATCACTAAACTGAATACTAAAAGGGCTGTATTGGAGGAATGCACACAGGAATACATTACTGCCAATGTGCAAATCATTCCACTATCAGGCAAATTAGAGCTGATTTTACATAAGTCTTTATCAATGACCTCAGAAGAGTAGGGTTGAACTGCTACGGACCGGCTCAAATTACTACTTAGAATGGTCTGTTGCCAAGTACTAGGCTTACTATTTTAATAGTATATGTAGGTGTCTGTTTACTCATGTTGTATTCATAATTCCGCCTCCTGCAGGGCATCTGTGTCCACTGAGTGCCCTTGAACATGCCATGAGTAGTCTTTCTGCGCCTCAACTAAAAAGAGACCTGAAAGACAGCTACACACGCTTCCGCACAGTTGGATAAAACAAACCTTAACCACACAACTCAACCTCACCAAAGAACTAGCTTTTTTTCAAAAGATGTTCAGAAGAGTGTTTTTTTTCTCTCCTCGTCTTTGCTTTTTCTCTCCCTGGGTAAAACAAATGCATCATTTTTCAGAAAAAAAAAAAAAAAATCTGTACTCCCTCCTCTCCCTCCCATTGTGCCATTTCCGTGTATGGAAGTGTTCCCTCCAATTGATTTTCTCCCAGCCAGGGCCCTACCCAACACGAGCCGCTTCCTTGCTGGTGTCATCTCCTTGTGCCTTTATCCTTTTAACTGTATTTTACTCTTGTGGCATAATGTGTTCTGCCAAACTGGCAATGGGGAGAAGGGTGCACCGGGAGGAAAAAAACTATATGTGCGCTCAAAAGTTTCGGCTATTGATTTCTTTTTGATGCAGATGGGAAAAAAGAGAGCTGTTCAAAGCTGCGGAGAGCCTTTTTGATCACCACTACAGTCGAGCCAGTTGGTAATGTTGTTGGTAGTAAAGAAACAAGAATTGTGTGTGTTTGTCTGTGCATTACATTGCTTTGTTGTGCATTGTGTTATGTCTCAGCCTCTTAATTCTGTACGGTCAATAGGCTTATTAAGTGTAGTGACCAACATGCATTCTCATCAAGGCTTGCATCATACGTCAGTGTCTGTAACCATCTCAATTCTAATGGAGAAGTCAAAGTGAGAAAATTGAGTTGAAAGGTGTCTCTGTGAAACAAAACATGTGAAGAACCACAAACACGGGCATGCCCCTTAAGGTATATTATCAGGTATATAAGTTACAGAAAGGTGGATACACCACATTTGCTTGCACAATATTCCTCTATTATACCAAAATTTACAGATGTTGTAAAAAAGTAAATTTTGTTTTAATAATCCAAATTCTAAATGGCAAAATTTCCAACTGAGGTGGGGAATACCAACATAATACAGGTTTTAGAAGCATTCTCTGTACTTGTTTACATTGCATTAAGAATATGCATTTCTATTGGGGTTAGTGATACACTGACTGTAACTCTAGGAACCAATGAGGTGAATGAGTAAAAGAAATTTCACATTCTTGGATAGAAAAATAAATGCACCACCTTTAAATGACCAAAAAAAAGTTGTGTTTCATGTTATTTTTTAATTTTTTTGCTGTATAGTCAAGAAGATGACTGGGCGAATCAAAGTTGGACAGATGAGTTCAAAAAACATCTGCCAATGATGAAAAAAAAGGAAAAAAAAGAAGTTTTTCCCTGCAGGAATAATAGTGGAATATTTATTTTAAATATCCATGCATACTATTTAGTTGGAATATTGTCTATCTGCATATAGAGGGAGCTAACAGAGGTGTTTTTTCCACCCACAGCTCCTGCTCCCCACTCTGCCAGCCCTCTGTGATGTGTGCCTGTGTCCACTGGGGGCTACAATTAGCCCATCAAACTCATTCCAGTCGGGAATCCACGCCGCCTCTCCAATCCCCTTTTTTTCTGGTTCTCCGAAGCCTGTGCTCCTCCAAAGAGACAGGCAACTTGTAAGACTAGGGGAGGTAGTCTTTGAAGTGCCAGGTTCTGCAAAGGCCTCCCTTTTTGCTCATATCAAGGCTGAGGAGATATAACAATTAAAATGGAGGGAGAGGCAGGCTGACACCACAGTGTGCAGTCGTGCAGCTCTTGTGCCATGAGGACTGTGGCCTGAACATCCTTTCTTATACTAAGGTGCCCCCCTCATCTCTACTGGTAGTGGGGGGGGGGCACCTCAGTATAAGAGAGGACATTAGTTCTCTACTAGCAGATGAGGGAACAGGAAAAACTAGATGAAACCAGATGAAAGATGTTGTTTAAACTTGTGCAGTAAATTAATCTGGCTTTTGGCTCCTCCTGCGCTCTGATTGGCTGTCTGTCTTTCCATCACTGTCAGTTAAGAGTGTTCTACCTTGTAAGAGCAGTGCTGGATTTCACACCACTTCCTGTTCTGTCTGTATTTCCATCAGCACTGAGGAAATTAGCCTTTTAGGTAATCAGACAACAGAATGCAAAAAAAAAGAATGTATTTATTGAGTAAAATTAAATAATATAAAGAACAAATATCATAATATAGTGATTCTCAAATGTGAGGAAGTACTCTATTTCTGTTGTTTTTCTTATTATTATTAAATAACATGCTTACAAACAGCTTTATTCTATTCTTAATATTATGTAATGCATATAATGATTAGTTCTAGTCTAATATTATATCAGTATATGGGTAAATTTCTGCTTTGTTTTTTTTTTTTTTTTCATAGCCTCACATGTTCAAATCTATTTGTTTTCAGCGACAGTCTAAGAATATACCTTGTGACAATGTTTGGAAATCTCCCGTGACCTGGCTTGCGTCTCAAAAGAGCTCACATTCCATCCAGACCTCAAGCTGAAGAAACTGTGGGCCAGTGGTTCAGATGGGCTGCTGCGTTACATTGTGTAAGACACAGCTCCACTTCTGTCTCTGCTCTGGTGGGACTCAGTGGCAGACAGCCAAGTAATTACACAGCACTGACTACCAGTCCGGAGAGAGAGGCCCACTACCACACAGCCATGCACAAAAACACTTATTTGCATGTGCAGAGTATACACATCACACAACCCCACCTGCACACACACACACACACACACACACACACCATATCGTTCTCCGATTCTTAACCCTAATCACTGGCACACACAAACACACACCAAATGTCCAACCAAACACAAGGACTATTATGTCAAGGAGGATTATAATGACTCCAACCTGACCTGGCACTGCAGACGCTCTGCCTCTGGCATGAGAGTGCTTGAATTTACTGTTTGAGGTTAAGACTAATGTTTAGACACAGTTTAAACAGGTGTGTACTTATGCAGATGCGCAGCTCAAGCATGTGGTTTGCATTAGCTGCTGTGCAAAAAGCCAAAAACTGAGCTCTCACAGGAGCAGGAGTCCAAGCCTTACATGTCACTTGGGGCTGGTGATCTATTTACTTTCAATTCTCTGAATTCAGGAAGTAGATTTTTTCCCCCTTACAATTTCAGAAAAGGTACACGTGTTGATAAATGAGGTACCATTAAGCAGATTTTTTTTTTTACCATAATAAACAAAAAAACTGTAATTTTCTGTAATTTTCACTAGATAAAACTAACTAGTATTTTAATAACATTGCTAATCAATTGAGGATTAAATAACAACACACCATTAATTCAATGCCCTAATATTAAAAACTTCCTCACTCCTCCTATTTTTTTTTTTTTTAAATACACATGTTTTTGCCCTGCACATGTTGTGTTATTAGTGGATTTTTCAGGTGATATATCATTAACATAATGCTAATCTAATTATTCCTATTATGTTTAACACAACAACACTTCAAAAGCTTCACAGGATGTTGTGAAATGAATGATCTATGGTTGGAGTACAGCAACAACATGGTTTAGCCATTTCATTCTGACATTACAAAAACACCAAAAAGTGTGGTGGCATAAAGGCAAGTAAATTGCACCAAGAAAACAAAGGGGAAGTCATGCTTCAAGGAGGCAGGAGGTATTCTCTCCCCCTTGTTGGTTATTCCAGACTTTTTCCAAAGAAAGAATCTTGTTTAAAAAAAAAATGCCATGGATTCCAGTGAATGCCAGTGAGAATCAAGCGAGCTATTCATGCTGCCAGTTGATTTAGGCACGCCTCGCTACACACCAATCAGCCCGGCCCCGTCCTCGCCAGCCACTCACTTGTCTGCCATTCCAACACAAGATGGAGACAGTGCCAAAAGTTCCAATTAAAATATCCATTTGTGATGTCTGTGCAGTAAAAAAGAACATAAAAAACAAGTACCAGGCTTTTTCGATAGCGTAGGAGAAAATACAACAAAAGCTGCCAAAATTCTGTGGACAAGCCACATACTTAAGAGTTTTCTGTCTACACAAACTAAATAAGTGTGAAGAGTGTGTATGTAGGCAGAGTGTGTGTGCGTGAGACGGAGAGACAGACAGAGCGTGTGCGTGCATGGGAGTGGGAGCGTCTTGTTATGGAGGAACAGAGCATGTTGCAGATAAGAGGGCGACGCTGTTCAAAGAAAAAGGCAAGCCGGTAAAGTGCGCGCCGATTCGACATCATCGCCTTACTGTCCCTTAATGAGCCTGGAGAGGAAGTCTGGTGTCCATGGAATCCGCTCCTGTCTCGCTCCAATCACGCTGCTGGGCTTTTTATTCAAATCTCACACACAAACTGTCACACAGCCAGTCTGGCCACGCTGTTTATCTTACTCCAGGAGGATGTTAACAAGACAAATGAATGAATAAATACACAAATAATGCGTTTAGGTAATGTTAATAATGTATGAAATGGAAGCTGCTTTTTGACAGTAACGCTGCACTAAGGATTCTTCCCAACTTTGGTGACAGGCTTGTTTATTCTTTTCCCAGCATGCAATTCTCTGCATTTTTCGAAGGCGATGTCTGGCCAGTGCCGGGCGTCTATAGCACATCTCGCTGATGAGAAAAAGTGGTGTGACATATTAGTTTAGACTTCTCTCCCATGAAAAGCAGCCCATAAAACGTCAGGATTGAGCCATCTCTCCCTTCATCCAAAACCTCCAGTACGATGATCCTCCTTAATCTCATGGAATTCAGGTCTCCTTTTCACCTCATCACACTTCCCTCCTGCTATTACATGACTGATTTCAGTGACGTTTTAACAGGCTATTCAATTACAGAGGGTTTTTTTTTGTTGTTGTTGTTGTTGTTTTTTTAAAGGACACATAAATAAACACTAAAGTATGTGCACACCTGCGCAGGTACACAAGAGCAGTCAAATCGCAGCCTCACCTGCCTTAAAGAAGTGTCCCAAACTTCCAGGACTATTAGAAAAAACAAAACAAAACAAAACAAAAAAGAACAGCAGGCGAAGAAAAAAAAAAAAAAAAAGCTCAAAGAAACTGACTGGGAAGGGAAAGAAGTCTCACATCAAATTCCTTCCCGGGCCGAGACAAAAGCAAGGCCTGGAACTCAGACATCGCCGACAACACAGACTTGGAAGATGGAGAGAAAGGGGGGGGGGGAGAAAAAAGATAACAACATGCACATCAAAACAAGAGCCAAACAAATCCACGAAAAGTTCAGGTAGGTCTTCATTGGAACTGCAGAAAGAACAAAATCAAGTAAATTGGGGGGTTAGTCTCGTTCAGACTGGCCCGACAAACCTGAAAACACCGTTTAGAATATACAAGGAGGGTGACAGAGGAAGACGCTAAATGACTCAGAAAGCAGACACCCAGTGTTTACCCCTGCAAACTCCAAAGAAAAGCCCCTCGCCTGTTATAAGGGGGTGGGAACAGACAACCGAATTCAAGGCAGCTTAAGTGCTCTCTGGAATCACTCAGCATCCCACCGTCTTCAACACACACACATATACACGCCGTTAAAATTTGACTGTGACAGTGTATTCATCCATAGCTGTAAATTGTTCTTTGGGGAATTTGGCAGGGCTTCATATTCTCCCCTTCTATCCCTGCTCTTTTCCCCTTTTTCCATCCCTTTCCCAAAAACTGTCTCCAGCGCTCTCAATCAAAAGCTGCATGTAGGTGCGTGCACAACAGTCGGTCGTTACATGTGACTTTTAGGATCATACTGTGTACCTTCTGGAATAGTGATGCTTTAATTTAACTGCTTTGGTAACCCGCATGGTTTGCACCTAACATTTGGTAGAAAGATTCCCCAAAAATTCCAACTATCTCAGCATTCAAAGGTTTTGGCTCCTATATTATACAAAGAAAATTGTCAGAAATTTCCAGAACAAACTGTCTATTCCCTCCAGAATAGTAGACAAACCTTAACCTCTTGAGACCCAGCAATGTAAAGGACAAGAGTTTTACTGCTTTACTTAAAAAAAAGCTGTCCACTGCAAAAGACATTCCATAAAAAAGTATCTGAAAAAAATATTGTGCTGTTTCCAATCAAAACAATTATTTAATGTAGCAAAGCCAAAACCTTTACTTTAATGGGTCTCGGGAGGTTAAAATGACTCTAGTGTTGACAATATCACGATTTTGAGTCACCAGTAGAATATGTACAAATACAGTCTGTTAAAATAAGGAAGGGAGATACTCAAAGCAACACTGAATAAGTGCTAGAGCGTCTCCTGGGAAGAACTAACATTTTCCTTGTGACTTTAACGCCAAAGCCAAAAGCCCCAGGGGGATCATGCACCCCTCATTGCTCTTATGCAATAGTGAATTGTGAACCCAGGTCAGAATAGTTCCTGAAATACTGACTGCCATGAACATTACATATGCCCAAGTCCCTGATACTAAACAGCGACTCAAACAAGCCATCCTTCCTGTCTCTTAAACGTCACAGAAACAGCTGACCGCCAACTTCTCCTCAGCTGCTTTGCCCAGTTTTGTTCTGGTTGTTGTTGTTTTAACTGATAGACCTCTTCAGAGAAAGCTTGACTGTTCTTTGTTCGGGTTGGTCGGCTTCAATAGAACAAACAGCATCTGAAAATTTACAGTTTTCTTAACCGTACAAAGGCGGTCTGCTTGGTAAAAGTACAGAATGGGGATCAGAACCTTTGTTCTACACTGTTCAGCCCCTTTTTTCACCCAAATATGGTTTCCCTGTGCTGATGTACCTTCAGTTAAATTCATTCTACCATGGCTGTGCTTGTGCATGTGTCAGTGTCATAACAATCAAGAGCCAAAGGCTACTCTAAATTCTGCAAGCCGCCCCTGGGATATTCACTTAATCACTTCACCTCGTTTTCAAAAGTTCACTTCCAAACTTCCTGGAAAAAGGAGCAGACATCTCTGAGCAATAACAAAGAAGGTTAGTGAGAGTAATAACATTGTGTTTAATCCCACACAACTCTGCCTGGGACTAGAGTGAGAACAGCAAGCCAAAGAGGGTGGTATGGGAGGTGGTGGGGGGGCTTGTAAAAACAAATCACCACTCCTGCAGATGGATGAGTGTTCGCGACACACAATAACAACACGATCACGTGGCGGCCGTTTGTGTATATGAAAAGTGCCACAAATTTCCGGCTTAATTTCACATTTCAGGCCTCGTTTGGATGACAAAACAGAAATTCAGCTGAGGTGGGGTAAATGCACCGTAGCTCCTCCTATGCCGCAGCTTTCTTGTCTTTCTACATAACTTCCCCTCCTCTTTGTGGCTCTGTTCAAACCTCAGCCCCTTCCATACTGCTACTGGGAGAAAAAAAAAAAAAAAAAAAAAACGAGGTCATGGATCGCCTTACTCCAGCCTTCCTCCGTATGGTCACAACCCCCTCCTTCGCTTCTCCGTCCACACCTTCCCTACCAGCTCTTCTTGCTCAAACACTCATTCCATCACTGTGGCCAATTCCGCCTCATCCATCCTCCCTCCTCCCTCCCTCTGTTTCATTTCTTCCCTCCTCTCTTTTCTGCTCCCACCCTTCCCTTCCCCGTGCCCTCGGCCCAGTGCTAATTGGTAAATCTGTTGAACCATGCCAGCTCCAACAATGAGACACCTGGAGTTCTGTCAAAACAAGTTTCCCTGTGAAACGGTCTTCAGTGTTAATACAGTAGCGTAGGGAGAGTCTGCTGTCATTCAGGGGCCGCTCCACAGAACGTAACGAGTGTTTGTCTTATCTGTTATTTTGTTAGGAGTGGTTCATCATAAACTGCATTATTGATCAATATTCTTCATTTTTTTTATTACATCTTTATTACTATATGTTGTTTAGTATCTGCTCCACATAAGTCAAATTTGTGGGTTAATAGAGTTCAACTTGTTGCAACAAAAGCCATGCAAGTGCCACCTGACCTGACCTACCTCCAACAACTTGTCATCTAAAACTCAAGTCACACCTTAGACGCGAGGATACGTACAGTATATACACCGGTGTAGACAAAGGTGTGTTTGTAAGACACAAACACTCACGCATGCAGAAAGACAGACAGGCACACCCAATAGTGATCCTGCCAGACCTTGTCAAACAAGTTCTAGCAAAGACACTTGTATAAGAGTGTGTGTGTGTGTGTGTGTGTGTGTGTGTGGGGTGGGGGGGCACGTTGACTTGGGCAGAGGAATGTTTTTTTTTCTAATAGTCTGCAAGATTACATTAATGTCCGTTTGCATAATCAAGCGTGAGTTTCTTTTCTTTTTGTTCGTTCTTATATTGAGGGCTTCGTGTCATTTATTGGCAACAAAGGCTCTGCAGAGTGTGCAAAATCAACAAGCAATTGATTAGTCAAACAGTTCAAGTAGGAAATGTATGAGAGCCATGGTCGCCTCAGAGGAGATTAATATGTTCTCCTCGGGGCTTCTTAATGCCAGCCTCTTACCAGCTTCCCACAGACCAACTGAACAAAGCTAAACAAGGCTTAGGCATACTTTCTCTGCATTTAAATTAGGACTAACTTCACCTTTAGGCCCTGTTTTCATCAAATAACACCTCATATTGTAGAAGTTGTATGACAGTGGCGGACTGTGAAGGGTTAGGTCTTCTTTACAAGAAATCCTCAACTTGTTAACAAGGTTACAACACACTAAATGAGCTTTCATAGATTCAGATCCTGTTATTAAGGACAACATTTTCAACAAATCTGCTCAAACTATACAAAAACACTTTCCTTCTGCTGGTAAATTGGAGTCATTCAAACCAAACACATCCACATTGTTGTGATAGTGACCTTCAAAGCTTCAACATATTGTGCACAATGTATCGTTTCAGTGCATTGCAGTGATACACACTGTCATGTAAGGCAAATAACTGAACCACAACACAATAATGGAAAAAGGAAAACACGGTGAAAAAAAGAAAAGCAATGTCAATTGTGTGGAATTATTTCTGCGACAGAAAGGACGATGTTGGCCAAAAACAGGCATTTCATCCACGCAGTTTTCAGGGGGTGAGACAACCACTGTATTAAACAAAAATAGGAATAATTTCCCTCCGAAAAAATCACTTCTGAGGAGATGTCACAGTACGCACCTGCCTTTGTGTTTAGTGTGTTGAAAACAGTTGTATAGCACTGAAGTTCAAGAAAGGTTCACAGCAAAGTAAAAAGTAATTTTTCAACTTTTATTTATATATTTTCTTTATTTTCTGCCAAGATGCTCTACCCAACAAAATCCAGCACCACCATTCTTTTTAAAAATAATTAATTCTTTCCAAATAGAGTTTCTCAAGCCATCAGGTGGTTTTTATTTTAGTTTTATAACATTGTAAAAGAAACATAATGCAGAAATAAAAACTGCAATGTCAGTTTCTGGCCAATATCGCACCGCCCTACTTTAAAGGATCCTTTCTGCCAAACTGACCCTGATGCTTGATATGAAAAATAAGTATTCCTTACAAGTAAAAATGAATCTAAAGCCAAACAAAGCAGAATAAGGCCAATAAGACGGTTATCTCTTGAAGCTGGATGGTCTCTGTTGTGCGTTTTAAAATTTAATCAAGGACTTTGATCAAATGTATGTGAATTTTTTTTTATCAAAACACCCCTCCCCTACAAATACCCCATTCACCTGGATTGGTATTTGTATTAAAAAACACATAAGCAACACAATACACAACAACCACACTGAATTAGCACAAAGCAAAACAGAGCATGATTAGACTCTTCATCATCACCAGAATTTGGGCTCTTGATTTCATTGCTTTTGGTTTCAAATCATTACTTATTGTTGTTAATTGGTGTGTGGAATCAACCAAAAAACATCCAACAAGACATTTTTGGAATTCAAAGGTCTCTCACCAACTGAAATTGGTAAAGGTTCAGTTCTGACCGTCCAGGGAATTCCCAGCAGACAGAACCCTGAAAGGCAAAGATGGATGTTCCCAAGTCACACAATTATATCAGCTCTTCATCTCTTTCTTTCTTTTTTTCCTCTTTCACACATGCGCATACTCTTATCACACATAATCCTACCAGGTTTTATGCAAAAGCAACGTATTCTCCCTGGAAATAATGCATCCCGTGCCTTTTTAGTTATTTAAACTACTACCACGTCTCTGCTGGCTCAGCTTTCTCCTGGGTGCTTGTTCGGCCCCATTATTACTAATTTTACACATAGAGAATAGGAGAACACTGGCTGTGCACTGGTTACACTCCTGTTGGTACTGGCTGGCTGGCTGTTAAGACAATATTTCACTTTGGTGGTACATTTTATCTCATCAGTATCCACACCTTCATAGACATTCAGGGCTAGTCGGCCTGTCTGGGGATCTGCTGCCACCACCAAAATTTCCCTTGACTTGTCAGAGCTTTGATTCTGTTCATGTTGGATTTGTTAAAAGTGCTATTTTAAGTGAGTTCTAAGTCAACGTCACTACATTACAAGACTTTAGAGCAGTCGTCTCCCATATTTTTGTCACTTCTACATCCAAAAATTGCTCGTAAACCTCGTAAAGTTTCTTTGCAGGAGGAGGTTAACTTGGCAGATTATTATGTACTGCCTCCTAGAAGCAAAATCGGATCTCAAATCTCTTGGACAGACATCAGGAGTTGATAAGCCAGAAGAGAGAGGGAGAAACAGAAAGATATTGATTTCCTAAAGAAGAAAGGACAACCTAGTAGAAGTCTCAAAAACATGCAGAGAAAAGCAACGGGGCCTTTAGTTTACCAAAAGGCTCCAGCACCTAAAAGCTACTGTGCAGGTCGCTTGGTTCTATTTGTACTTGTACTTGACCTCGGGCCAAGCTAGATAACTCCTCATAACAGCTACAGAGAACACAGTGGTTGTTGGTGAAACACACAGACACGCTCCCAGATACAAATATGTATTATCCTTTTAAACGCCTAACGTGGAGTCGCACATTCCCCGGAGTAGCTTAAGTTCACTGGGGTTATATAACGGTCAAATACCACAGCACGGAAAAAAGACAACAATGGCCATAGAGCTACTCTCACACACTCAGAAACATAGAGGAAGCTGCTGTTCACTTTAATGACAATCAGGTGTTTTAGGAGTATTCAATACAAATCTAATATATGTACGTTAATGTTAAAATGACACTCAGAAAATGTTTTTTGTGAATGAAATTTAACAGTTTTGACTGACATGAACACTTTATTATGATGGTGTTTTTTGCCATGTCGCTGAGCTCTACTTAAGGGTCAGATGTCGAGCGAATCTGTCCCTAAAAGGCGCAAGACGACTCTTCAGTCATTGTTGTGGTATTGTTGCTGACTAAGCCAACACTGACTGGATTGTCTGTGGGAACAAGCAGCCGTCCAGACTGCTGGACAGATACAATGACTGAGGTGCTCTCATTTTCATTGTCACAGTTCCCGAGCCTGACGCCATGTCTCGACAGCCTCAGCGGACTCAACGGCGTTTTGGCTCGAGCTGGTGATGTAAGCGTGACCCCAGAACAAACGTCTTGTCTGGACACGAGCGAGAGGCAGAAGACAGGCACGGTGGTCTCCATGTGAGGTCACATTATTCGCTATGCATGCATGTAGCCATATCCAAATAAAAACATACCACAACACTGAATAACTGCATTTCCTTCAACATATTTACATGTGTATTTGGAATAAATAAATAAATAAAAAGTTGATGAAAATGTTTGGACACTTGTTTCCAGTGGTAACACCTTATCTAAAAAACAAACCAAAACACTATGAACAGTTACCTCACATGACTGATGACCTGTCAAATATCATCCTGGATATTCCCATGAACTAAAAAAAACACGTCAGGTTGTAGCAACAGGTATGACATTACATAAGGTGAAATGATTACATAGGGTAATTGATTGCTCTAAAATATGTTTGTTTTTGGGGTTTTTTTTGCAAAGTTTCAAAAGTTGAAGTAAAACATCTTACATTTTTGGTGTTCTACATTGAATCTAAGAGTGACATGATACAAAGATACAAAGCCTTTTTTCATGCAGTAAAAGTTAAGAGCAAATGTAGAAGTACATGCACGCAAAGTAAACAAAGGAGGAAGAAAGGTTACGTAGAGGAATACAGGGGAGAAAGAGAAGCTTAAGGTCGGCATAAGTCAAGACAGTGAAAGGTCTCTATAGGTAAAGTCCTATAAACAGTGTGTGGGTGTTGTTTGCTGACCATGGGGTCGCTCATTAACAGCAGAGGAGGCCAGCCCTCCCAGAGTCCTGTGCAATTGTCTGGCTAGTCCAGGTGCACGGCCCATTCAGACCACAGGAAGCCCCCTTTATCCCTATTCGTCTAGAACGGACAGAGACGCGGTCAAAAAGGGTGAATGTGATCCTGGCTCTGTCTTTTTCCACCGCTGCCCTACAGTAGCAGCCTCGTGCACATCTAGTCCTTTGGCCCATTGTGGGGATTCACAGTTATTGTAGCATTTCTTTTCTGAAAGCTCAGCTAAAAACGCCCTTCTATGGCTTTTACTTTTTTTTTTTTTTTTTATATAATATCAAAAACATGTCAGCTCTTTTCACACAGCCTCTTTCCAGTACACATTCTTCAGAGAAACAAGTGAGACTCAATGGGACTAAAATAAGCTTGAACACTGGTTGCAAAAGCTCAGGTGGGAGGTCTTGCCGGCCGTAAAAATGGCCAGATTCCATCACTTCCTCCACACTAATTACCATACACTTGGAGCAAGTGCCCTCCCTCTCTTCATCCCATGCTTCAGTACCTCTGACACACACACACACACACACACACAATAACAGACACAGTTGGGAAATGGTTAACACTCTAGCCGTCCCCTGCTGCCAGTGAAAGCTCACAAAACAATGGAGACATTGTTCAGCCAGGACTAGGCTCTAGACTCTAAGGCTGTGTATGTGTGCGTGTGTGTGCACGTGAATGTCAGGAAAGTGTGTGTATGCTCTTAACATGTGCATGTTTCTGCCCCAATTCCCAGTCTGGAAAATTAAGAAATATGATTCAATGAGAATAACTTGACACGCAGTGTTTTAAACGTGTTTCTATGTTAACCTAGAGGAGCGGTTTGCCATCAACGATGAAAAAAAAACAGTCATGCCTTATTGTTTGTTCAATCAAATTATGACATTATCTAAACTGCCTCAGCTTGGTATGTTATGTCATGATATTACAATAATTACTGTGTGACGAACAGAAGTAGGAAAGTGGGCAGTCCAGTTCTAGAGTTTGTCCACCAGGGCAGTTCCAAATTAAAACATCACAATAAAAGGCATGTGGACACACAAGCACTGTTTGTGATCTTTCCCTTAGGATCTGTGTGAGGCATAAAAAATGTTTCTCAGAGTCTCCCCCTCAAAAAAATACACATCAATAGGTAGATAAATATTGAATAACTTTCAGCCAATGGCATAAAAGTTCAGCAGCGGCAGGTTTTGAGGCTGCCTGCGGGGTGGTCAGGCACTTCAAAAGGTCTGGCGTGGCCCCCTTTGAGGGCATGGTAAACAGGGGCATACAGCGTGCCCTCGGAAAGACCAGCCTGCGTGAGGTCACTTCCTCTTTTCTTGGCTCATCCTCCAGCGTTCCAGCCCGGCTCAGCCTTCCAGCGAGCAAGGAGCAGTCTGTCAGCATGTCCGTCCCTGTCCATCTTTCCCTCCATCCCTCTCCACCATGACTTTCCAACAGGCTGCATCTACAGATATCTCTATCGTTCTTTCTATCTATTACCGACTTTCTATTGTTGTTTCAACTGTCTCAGGGTCACTTAGGCTTCAGATCGCTGTTATCTGGCAGGCCAATCGACGGCTTCTTATCACTGCCAATGCAGCCTGCTAGCGCTCCAGGCAGGGAGAGGTCAAGGTGCCTGAGTGTTTCTTCGCATTTGTAAACAAAAAGAAACTACCGTTTACAGCCCAATTTATTGATAAGGAGATCACGTACTGGAACATGCAGGCCATCTTATTTAAAAAAAAAAAAAAAAAAGGAGAGTGAAAGAAAAACTTGACTGACTGAATGACACCAGTGGGAGTCCGCGTGGGGTTATCATTGGCATTCACGTTGCTGTCCACAGTAATCTGACTTTTCTATATGTACGACAGGCAGGATGATGCAAACCAGGGAAACATTCAATCACACTTCCTTCTCAGTGAGAGGTGGATGCTAGAGCGGGATGGAAGGAGCGCCAACAATACAAGCTGCATTTCACATTCAATTTCATCACTTGTGTTAACAGCAAGTTGTGTGTCTATGCAGCAATACTGTAATGCCTCTGATCTTACCAGCCTGTGTACTCTATCAAACAGATCACACTAGGGCTGGGCAATATGACCACAAATATTACAATATATTCTTTTGTATTGATCACTGTCAGTACTAATAACAATATTCATTTAACAGGACTCCCACTGCTCTATTCTGCACTTGCTTTGGTCTTCTGCTTAGAACTAAACCTAAAAATCAAAGACACCAGAGGGTTTGTTTATGAGTTATTTATCATCACATCTATGTGGTTTTGACCACAAGACACCTCCACACCACAATTTCATTGAGTTAACTGTTCCTTCATTTGCCTAAGGTTATTTGTACAAAAAATTAAACAGAACTCTAGCAGTAAATATTTAGGATACAGTACTGAATCCGACTGATCATCGGGACCAGTAGCACAGTGATTTTAATGCAACCTAACAATGAAACAATGCAGACCACTATGGTTTGCTGCTGTGAATCAGTCTGCACATCAGCTACATTCGCGGTGTTTTTTATCTGAGCCGTTGTCTTTGTTATTAGAAGTTTGCTGTTGCCCCACAGCCACTTTCTGAAGCTTGTTTCAACCCTGTAAGAATGTCTGTATAGATCAGGTTTACTCTTGTGACAAAGAAATCTAATAAAAATCAAATTTTAAAAAAGAAGTTTATATAAAATGTGCTATGATGTCACAGTCTAAAAAGTTGCACCTTAAATTCTATTATAAAACTTCCCTTAAAAGTGGATTCTACCGCAGCAGTTTAGGTGGATGTAAGGTGGCAAGTATTTACAGCCATATGACTCATAGTAGCATAAAACCTCAAGTATTTACCTGCAGCTCTTGCTGCCTACGACCAGTTTAATGACTTCATAGGAGTCGGGATGCTTTTTTTCTCAGCGTCTCCTAAAATAACAGAGTAAGAGAGGCCCCCTGAACTCTTTGGTATAAAAATAACACCAGCATCGCAGGGGGAAGATAAGCAGGGCCTGAGCTGGGCTTGTTTTGTTCAGAATAACACTGTCATCACCAGCTCTTTGTCTTAAACACAACTTTTGACAAGGTTTCTGTTTCAAATAAACAGCCTTGTCGACTCCTGCTATTTTAAGATGTGCTTGATTTAAACAGGCAAAATACCAAGGAAGCCTAAGCTCGCCAACTTTTAAGCAACTGGACGCAATGGTTTTTATTATACAACATAAAACTAGCTGGGCTGATCACATGTCATATCTGAGTCAGAGGGCCACTGTGTAACTCAATAGAAATCATCACTGATCACTGGGAACTCTATAGCTGGGATGACGACCGACTTGTGTTGCTGCAGAGTGCACAATCAAAAAGACTAAACCGTTTATTACAAGCTTCAGCACTGAACTACTTCCACAGGAGATGTTGTATTCAGAAGTTTACAAACTCGGAAGGCCTCTCCATCAAAAATCGTTATGTGCTTTTCAAATTTTCATTTTCATAAAAAATATGTAGAAGATGCACGAATCCACAATAAAAGTAACTGTGCCAATAATGGCTCAGGGCATTCATAGTCACCTCACTAATTCTACTCAATCCCCACTCTCATTGATTTTCCTGGCTCGCTAACCCTGTGACCACATACATACACCTCCCTAAGTTCAACCTTTCCACTGACCTCCTCAAAACTTTACGCCTTTGGCTAACTACTAAGTTCATGTTCTGTGCTCGTTCTAGAGATGCTAGCCTCTTAGATATTGACATGCCTGGGGTGGATGCTCTGTTATGTGTATGTACTGAATATGCCCCTATGGCTGTCCAGCCAACTCTCCTGCCAGAGTGCTCCTCCAACTCCATGTATAGCGTAATCAATGTTGAAGGAACGCCCACACTTCCCTCAAAGACAGCATGTTCACAATCCAGATTTGGCTCATTCTCCTGAAAAAGTTGTCAACATGAGACTCCTTTTCCATAACTGTTAAGCTTAGAGTGAGGATGGTCTGAGAGTTATCTCTTTCCTTGAGATTACAGGCAGCGTGGCTGTCCAAAGAACAACATCTGCACCTGCCACAGTGGCAGCTCTGGGTGACATAGTCTCTTGAGCATTCACAGCTGACAAAAGCTCTTTGCATTTATGAAAAGAACACTGCGTTGGTGAATTAGAGACTGTGATTTACAGGAAAATACAAACAAGTTTCAAAACATCCGTCCATGAAGACACAGGGAGGTATACCACCCTTTAGAAGTTCTTAGGATATGGAATAAGGAAACGTTTTTTGCCCTTCTGTCATGAATAATGGAGGAAGAGCTGGGGAAAGAGGAAAAGTACCGAGTGGAGTATTACTTACAACGATGTGTGCCGGTGATGGGGACCTGGCATCTTTAAGTGCTTGTCTACTTTGAAGACCTCCTGGTTGAACATCTAGCAGGGGCCATTTCATCTGTAGGTACTGAATGGCAGAAAGGAAACAGAATGGAAAGAAAGAAACAAAACATGTTAACAATGCAGAAACCAAAAACCAAAAACCAAATTAAAAGACAAAAAAGGGAGTCGACATTTCTTGAGGGGTGTATGGATTTGGAGAACTCAAAAACATGGAAAGGCAAATGAAGATCTTAAGGTAGATGGTAGATGGGATGAGGATGGCCTCAAGCATGCATCTGAGAGTCCAGCATGAGTGCAAAGAAATGGCTACGTAAACTAAATGTCAAAGTTACTTAAGAAATATACAATAGTGGCTTTTAGAAACCAGGCTCCCTCGCAGCTAAGAGAAATACCAACAATCACCGTTTTGTTTAAGTTTTTTTTTTTTCCATTATTAAAGGAGCTGGCGGGTGACTTTTGATTTCATTAATCACTACTTTCAAGTGGAAGGATGCCAGAGGTTAGGGGTGGTACTGTACACAGCTTGTGCCTTTAAGATGACCTAATGTCATAAATGTGACTGTTGTTGGACTTTTATTGGAAACCATAAAGAGGTTTAAAGCGTGGTGTCTCACCACACTCTTCTGTGCCTAAACCCCTCCTGACTGTTCCTATAAATGATTGACTTGGCCTCTATCAGGATTCTGTTCTGTCTCTGTTTCACTCATACACAGACACAGAAAAACAGATAAGCAGAAACAGGGGTCATGAGACACATCTGTCTGTTATAAACCGGGTGGAGTCCTGACAATGTAATGACATGTGCTGTACTGATTGTTTTACGTAAACAAAAAAAAAAAGTCTACCTTGTACCTTTATGTTAAGTTATCGGAAACAGCAGCAGAGCGATTCTATCAGAAAATGCATAAAACTGACCTCAACACTGTGTCATTGCGACCTAATGTGAGGATAAGAGGTCACTGCACTCACAAGCTAGTCCTAAAACATATACGGTAAACTATTGTGGAACTTAAATAACAGTAACCAAAGCACACCCTGTCATTTAGTAAACTGCTAGCTGCAACTCATTTAAACACAGTATGGAATTTCTTCTGCTAGGGGTCGCTCAGTTGAAAACATAACAAAATACAAAAAAGTTGATGATGTAAGGTGGGATCATGGAAGATGTTGGTTTCACCATCAGTGCTGCTGAAATCTGACGCTACAAGTGATGTATTGAGTTTTAATTCTTATTCCTGTTACATTTAGTGACTTTTATTCAGATTGTCTCTTTATTCTAATGAAACAGAAAGAGATGCAAGTATGGTTAAAAGTTTACACTGGTCAAGAGGATGCAACGTCATTAACAGGTGAAGAAATCTAAGGTGGTCATAACACTGAAAAACTACAGATGTATCCTTAACACTCCTTGAAAAAGTTAATGAATAGACAGAAATCAGCAAAATATATGAAACATAACTAGTGTTTTTAAACATCTTAATGTAGAAATGCTATGCATGGTCAATAATTTGCCAAATTATGGCAGATTTGCATAATTGAATCTAGTCAATTAAAAATACATATCAACATGTACATTTGGTTCTTTTTTTCAGAACTAATCAGCCGACAATAACATTGCACATTTCACTGTTACGATGCCCAATTAAACATAAGCAGCACCAACCAAAAAACACTTGGACCTATCTTTGTTTGTAATCACTGACCCAACACTGTAATTGCAAACAACACTTTCCCCCTGAAGTCTGCTATCCACATGTTAAGTCACGTCACTTCAAGATCTGAATCACAATAAAACATTTCATGAGTTACTGACATCAAATGGTTCTTTGCAATAATGACAAAAGACCAACAAAGTTAATGCAATCCTTTTTATTCTATAATTATCTCTCCATACTTTTGGCTGACAGCCCAGGCTCACATTGTGAAAAGTTTTTTTTTTTTTGCTGTTTTCATAACTCCTGTGCAACCGTTGTCAACTCATCCAATACAAACCACAAGTGCAAGAGGAGCTAAGCTATGCACCTTGATTCTCTGGTAGCAGTTAGGCAGTTGTGTGGTGTGAGCACATTAGATTCAATTTCTTTATCTTGCCAACCAGCAAGGGTGACCGCTCGTTTGTATGCATGTCTGACAGTGTGTTTGTGTATGTGTGTCAGTGCTGGTCAGAGAGTGAGTGTGTCGCGACCCTTCCTGAGACTGTGTCTAAATCAGTGGTAATTAGCGAAGAGTTCACTGCAGGGTGCCTGCCAGTGGTAGACGCTGGAGGGAGTTATTGACTCCATGTCCTCAGTTACAGCCCCTGCAAGGAAAAAAAAACTGTTTTCTGCCTGGTCTTTCTCCACCACTACCACTCATTTATGACCCCAAGATGGCTTTTACTGCTAAAAACTGGGTTTGTTTATGCTTGTTTGTATGTCCTGTGAGTGGAAAAAGGAGAGGTTGTAAAAAAAAAAAAAAACAACTCCAGAATTGAGGTCTTGTGGGTTTTTATGGACCCCCCACACTGGGTATTAATTGCCATGAAGGAGGGAGTTGAGGCGAAGGATAGGGGAGGGTGGAGTGGGATGGGGTTGTAACAGTAAAAGAGGCGGAGAAGAGTGACTGAGCTGCTGTCATCTATGAGGTAATTCATGGATGCCAAAAGGGGTACGAGACAGGCCAGTGCTGGAGAGAGGGGAAAGGGTTGGAGCGGGGGGGTCGATACAGATCCAGTCATGGGAAAGTCCTGCCATCGCGTGTGCATGTGCGAATATTCAAACACAGCTGCAGCTGGCACAGGGGTCGAGCAAAAGGACATTCTGAGGAGGTGGGTAAGGACCATGAAGGTGACACCCCTTATTGTAGCAACAGGGTGCAGGGACACCGAAAGACTAGAGAGAGAGGGAGGGTGTCTGAGCGCATGCCCTGACAAGTGGCTCCACTTCAGCTCCGCTATTGCAAACGTTCTCACACACTAATCTCTCCTGCAGGTTTTACAAGCATGCCAAGGAAAACGGAGCCCTGGCAAGCACCGGGCTTTCCGACCACCCCCTTCTTGGCCTCTTTCCTCTCCCTCTCCTCCCTCCTTCCCTCCCAGCCTGCCCTGCTAACGGACACGCCGCTTGGGCTTCAGTAGGCCATGACCTCTGACCCCTCACTGCTGCTCCAAGCCCCTCCCTGCTTCCCCACTCTGCGACCTGAAAACTCTCCTGCTATGAGGGGGCCCCCCGGGTAACTCAAGAGCCATTCCAATGTGACAAATTGCTCTGGAGTTCCAGGATAACTCTCTCTTCTCCTGTGTCTCTCTTCCTGCCCCCCACCCACTCCCACACAAACACTAAGCAGCCCCCCTTGACAGATCCCCACCCTGTAGGAGCCACCCAGTGGTGTGTGTGTTCGTACTCTGGAGTCGTGCAGCAGACGGCTTCTCCCTATCCCCTCCTATCCCCTCCTCTCCC
>JAPSES010000109.1:8795754-8816012 GCA_029822895.1 Maxillicosta whitleyi | reverse complement strand
GAAAATGTTAAAATGTTATATATATATATATATATATATATATATATATTCTCTTGATACCTTAAATTTGTTGAGGTACCTTCATTTCAAATGCAAATTTTCTGATTATGAAATCAAGCACATCATAAGCAAATCAGTTCTAAAGTCAATTAATTCAATTTAGACCAGTTTTTTTTCTGTAAGAAGTTCCCAGTGCTGCCTCTTTCATGCCAGTGCATTCACCCGTATGTGAGTGACTGCTGCTGCTCTCAGGTTTGGCATGTTATGAGCTACAGAGTGTTAACCCAGATCCTCACTGACTGTCATCACAATGACAACAAGCTGAGGCCCTGGTCCCGATGTCACAGCTTGCAAGAGAGGTGAAGCAGGCTGGAGACAAATGGAGGGGCATCCTGAGCACTCACACATCATCCTCACATGTCCACACACCAGTCTCCACCACTGTTGTTACTAATTTAGCGAGCTGGCATAGAAGTAGCTTGACTCAAAACACTCTTTCCTGGTACCAGTGCATGACTCGTATACTCCAAAAATAAACCATTTTTTCCTATCAAACATTAACCAAACGTCAATACATGCTATTGACAAAAGGAAGGAGGAAAAGTCTTGCTCATACATTTTTTAGTGTGAATGACAGACAGGGAAAGTGCAGGGTAGTTCTGTTTATTTCTACTCAGCAAGAGGCTCGTCTTCCATCCAGCCCCCATCTGATGTGTTTATCACATGCAGCCTGGTGGCTGGAGCAGAAGCCACTGCACGGCTTGTTCGTTTTGTTTTGGATTAAGAGCAGAGGGCTTTAGCCCAATCAAACAAACACAGTCCCTTATGTGCCAATGTGGCTCCAAAACACTGGTCCACTTTCCAGCAGGGGACCGTGGGACAGATGATGAGGACCACCGGGGCTCCATCAAACATTCCAGCCATGTCAGCCATGCAAAAGAGGAGGGGGGGGGGGCACAGAGACAGAGACAGACAGACAGACAGATAGCAGCTTGTGTTTGGAGTCAGCATATGGATAATGGGTGTTGCTCTAGAGAGCCCAGCAGATCTTCTGCCCATCTGTGGCTTCTTCATATCACAGAAATGACATAGCTCTATGTGTGTACACAGAGAATACATTCATGGTTACCCCTCCTGACATACTGTACACATGCTTATTTACACACCTGAACAACAACACTCACTCAGATTTGAACACCCTCTGGTTGACAGGCTCGGCAGCTCCACTGGGAGAGCGCTCAGAGATGGGATTGACAGCTTGCAGATTACACCAATCAAACTGCTACTATAAAGAGCTTTATTTAAGTCTCAAATGATCAAGGCTAGTAAGAGGAGCCCATTCAAAGCTCTGAAAGTAAACTGCACAGAGCTTAAAAGATTAGTCTATCCAGTTTGACTACAATTTTATCCCTTTAAACGTGAAAGCTGAGCATATTGTCTTGATCTGTTGCCGATATTGCTGGGCTTTGTCCCTAGTTACAGGAGCAAAAGGAGGAAGTGAACACACGCTCATACAAACAAATTATTTGCAGGGGGGGGGGGGGTAATAATTTCGTGTAATTTAGGGAGGGATGAGATTAATGTAGCAGAGCCCCTTTGATATTCACCTAGAAAAATCAACCTGCTACATGTATTGCAGTGTCTAATTTTGCATAAGACTTTGTGAAGGACAGGTTTTACAGTGCAATATAAAGAAGAAGTGCAAGAACGCCTTGATGAACTGGGAGAAAGTTAGCCAACACCAGAGGGCCCATCATGACTGTTTTAGTTCTACTATTGCACATTTTATGAGTAAATATTAAAGAAAAAAACACCCCACCTGCTCTGATAGCCAGAGGCATTTTGCAACCAGGAAAATAAAAGTGGAATGTGGAAAGGCCTGGGGTTTGTGTGCCCTGGGGCGGGAAGGGGTCCACTGGGCCCATATTTACTGCAAAGCCAGAACCGCTTGGGGGTTCCACTGGCCCTGACAGCACTGGGGCCATCGACCTGGTCCAAAACCTCGCCTCCTCACCTCCTACCCCTACTCCGTTTGCCAGCTGAAACTCCCTTTCTCTCCATTTCTTGTAGAAAAAGTCAATCTGACATTTTTATATAAGCTTTTCCACAAGGGGAATGAACATCTGACCTCGTCTTCCTCCCTACCCTACTCAGACTTAACACTGTTTAAAATAAAGCTGTGGAAACAGACTTGTGAAACTACCATTGTTTAAAATATCTTACAAAGCATTGCAGTCTTTAACAAAAGTGTTATGGTGCCCTTTCTTTAGACATTATGTCTATGAACACTTGACTTATCTGGCCTGTTCTGGAAGTGAGTTTCGCTCCCTTAAACACAAGTTCATAAGATAAGTATGGCTTTGCTCTGACACAGTTTACTTTGCAGGTGTGGACAAATGTGCTGTTCAAACACCAGCTGACTGACCGGAAAGTTTTAAAGGATTGCACAAACATGTAGTCAACAAAAAACGTGAACACAACAACCATAAGATGAGAAATCCACAAATTAAAAATGAAGCATCCAAACTTTTCTTCCTTTAATTAAATGGATTAGATGATGAGGGACTATGAGGAAGATAAGACACATCTCAGTGTTCTCCAAATAAATGCAAGGGTGACAAGACTGCAGTTGAAGTCACACCAACCTTTCAACAAGCCTCAGAAAGAAGCGGCGTTCCATTTCTGACTTTTGCACCCCCTCCCCCTTTCCCACTGTCCCTTTCCCTGTGTCATTAAGAGTATCTCTTGGCTGCTCTATAAATAGTGGCAGGGAGGGTGAAGGCCAGCAGGAGCTGGCTAGTCTTCCATCAGCCCCGCTAATGAACAGGCGCTCTGGCACCTTTAGCATCAGGCTCTGCTGCAGAATGCCTCTGCTTTCAGGTGTTTCTCCAGCTTCACAGAGTTGTGTTGCCGCTCTTCCATCTCAGTGACACTTCCTTTTGCTGTCTTTTCTTTTACTCTGACACAAATATAACCTGGACTGTGATGAGCTTTCAGTGGCTTCCATAGTCACTGTGGTGACAAACGGAGTAGGTTACATATCACAATACTTCTCTGAAGATCTGATTATTGGAAATCGTTATATCTTACCAGACAATTAACAAAACATACTCACTTCAGGTTGTTGTTACAGTTGATTTTTTAACTAAAAGCAGGGCAAGCATCTGTTTTTGTCCAGTACATATATATATTCTAGTGCAAAACAGGATGAAGGTAAAAAAAAAAAAAATCATATGTAATAATAGTAATAAAAGTAATAAAAAAAGGAATAAAAAAATAAACCTACTTTTAGCATGTATTCTGTGCACCGGGTCAGTGATATGACGGTATAAACTATGTGCAGTAGAAATGTGGCAGATATTTGGTGCACACTGTGTTTCCACTGTGGGAACCAGGCTACCTGTCCATATGAAATATAAAGCCAATCAGGGCTACATGCTCATGTGATTTCATGATCTCATCAGTTCAGTTGCCTCCCAGGTGACTTGGGCAAAACCAAAGTGGTGAAACCAGCCAAACCTGATAATATTGATCTCAATTAAACTGAAGCTGAAGTTACATCATAACCACATATTTATACACCGTTTACACACGTTTGTTTTGACTTTGTTATTTGAGTCTTTTACTTACAGCTTCCATTTTCCAAGTTTTACTTTTTCAGTTTTGAGTCTTTTGTTTGTCCTGTGAGGAAGTTGCTTATCTTTGTATGGATTTTCCACACAATAGAAGAAAATTATCAATTGTCATAAATGTATTAGGGTTATTCTAAACCAGTGTTTCCTAACCTTTTTTGCACCACGGCACATATTTGACATCAGAAAAATCACAAGGCACACCACCGACCAAAAATAAATTTATTGAATTGGAACAAGAAAGCTCAGAGGGGTACACCTGTGATCCCCCAGAATGAGCCCTGTTGTATATTGTTGTATATTATGGGATGCATATCCCTCCTGCTCCAACCTGATACCCAGGGTTCATGGGTAACTCATTAATCCATGCATCACTACTGAGGGAGCTTTATCAACAGAACACACCACATCAGGGCCAGTTTACTTTTATTTTTATTTTGCAAGCAGAAAATGGAGACTGTTGTTATAGGCTGGATCTTTGGTGTGTGCGGTCATATGCATCTATATCACACTGTGGGCTTACAGAACCAATCAGATGAAAATGGATAATTTTCCATGGCACACTAATGTGCCACGGCACACTGGTTGGGAAACACTGCTCTAAACCATTCCTTAATTCAATCTAATTGAGTGCCTTAATAAAGACTGATACTATGATTTTAAAAAAATTACATAATTATCGCCAACCCCTATTTGTGTAATATTAAATAAATTAAATATTCCATGTATTTCAATTAGCATCAAAATATGGAAGATGACTCATGCCTCAGTGGAAGTAAGGTGATTAATTGACTGGGTGAATATCAGATTTTCAACCAATGGGAGATTTGTTCAGACTGACCTACATAAAGGCTACAGGGGGTGAACCAGGCATGTCTACTGGCCTAGGTGTGCCTAAGCTCCTTACGCAAGGCCAGGGGCTGGGAGCAGAAAAGGTTGGGCAACTCCTGCGCTCCCTACATGCTTACCTTTATTTGCAGGAAGCCGGGTTAGGGGCGTGGAGTGGAAAGTTAAAAAGGTGAACAGCAGCTGAGCTCTGCTGAGGGAAAAAAAAAAAAAAGTAAGCTAGTGCAGCGCCCACGTTTCTGCTGGAGAATGCTGTATTTGGTATTGTGCTCGAGGAGAGCTGATTGCTGCCCTTGATGTTGGGTGTCTGGTTTTGTTCTGCGAGAGTTCACTATGAATTAGTTAAACGGTAGACTGGATATAAGGAAGCTATGAAACATGCCTCAGAGGGAGAGAATGTGTACACTCTCAGTCTTCACAGAGACTTCCGATACTTCAGTGCGAACACTACAAACTATCACACAATTCCACCTACACATATTCATCAATCAGAAAGCATTATGTTGAAAGCGTCACACACACATACCAACAGGCAATTAATCTTCACAAAAGCATCATACGAACCAACAAACATTCAGTCTGTTCCGTGTCTCTTTTAGACTTGCACACAACACCTTGAAGCAGTTCAGCCTCCATATTCATGAGGCCTTCTCCCTCAGCAAAACTAAAGCCCTGGAATTTAAGGGTTTTGACTCAAATCTCAAATATGGTTTCAGGTTATGGATTTGTAACCCAAGCAACGAGGCTAATTCATCGCCTTTAAGCTATCTATTTCAGGTTTAATTAGCTTTAACCCAAGTTATTATTATTGTTCCAAAACATGTTATTTACTGTGATAATGTGCATGAACGAGGGGAGAAAAAAAAATTCCCACACAAGCAATTACATGCACACTCACACAGTGGGGTACTGCCGCTTTACCACAGTGGCTTAATGAATAAATAAGTAATAAGGGCTTGGTTACTGGAGCTCATTAAAATGGGAGATGCTTCCATGACAATAAGACCTGAGGAGGGTCCGGGGGGGCAGCAGTGTGGCTCAGGCCAGAGTGGGTGGCTATCCTTCTACCCCCCCGTTCTGTCCCCATAACCTGACCACATGCCCCCAACACTCACCTCAAAATCAACTCTGCCAGCGATGCACCCCTCACCTTACCCTCTGCATTTCCTCCTCCTTCCCTGGTGCACAGCAGCACTTGCATCTTCATACATACACACATAGCTGCAAACACACACCTCTCTCACGGTTAATTACCACTTAGCTCAATCACGTGGTAATCCGTCCATAAGAGCCCCCACCCCCCCATCCTCCTTCTTCCCCCGCAACACAAACAGCAGCACACATGCCAATTATTGATGAATCTTTAATATGGCGTTTTACAAAGTCTCCATCTCATTTCCTACAACTGAGCGGGTGATTACTCTTTCCACAGGCCAAGTAGACAAGTAATAAATAGACATTGGTTTTCACATTTCAAACATAACATGCACAGGACTGAGTAAGAATAAATTAGCTTAATGTAATATAACAGTGCAGGGTTAAAATAAAGTGGCCAGAGCCATTTGGAGGAGATGGCTAACTTTTTTTTTGCTCCTCCCGCCTTGCATCTCCAGCTATCTCTGTATAAAACCCCCGGACAAAAATCCCACGCCGCGATAACATGTCAATAATGAGCTGAGGCCATCTATTGATCAGCTTAATTTTGCATCTATTAGCTAGGGAACGGCTTGCTCCGGGGGCGAGGGAAGCCAGGCGCTAACACGCACCGACAGGCTGGATGGAGATCATTACAACTGATGTTCACACACACGCTGTGATTGACATGGAGATAAGGCAAGAGAGAGCCTGGGCTCGCATGCCTCCCCGCACACTAAGCTAATGATACACCAAACGTGTGCTTGGTGTGTGCAGGAGCATGATAGAGAGAGCGTCTATCTAGAAAGAGAGTTGGAGCAGGGTAAAAAGAGAGAAAGAGGAGAAGAAAAGCAGGCCATACGCCTTTGCTAATTGGCTCAGTCAGACAGGGAAGCTCATAAAAGACGAAAAAGCATTTAGTGGAGCACCTCAGCTTTCTGGATCGCCTTATCAAGTCTGTGTCATTTAAATGCAGTTGACAACACCACAGAAGAGGCTGGCTTTGACCTGCAATGCATCGTTTCATGTGATACTTCCTTAATTTAGCGAGTTTGCATAAGGATTCAGTGGAGGCGTTCATTATAAAAATTGTTTGCTTTTCTGTGAACGAATGATTGCGAACTTCATGTGCCTTGTGTCAACATAGCAACCAAAGCAGCTGGGAAAAAAGAGCAGAGAGGAGGTCTTTCTCCTACTTTGATCGCATCTCTTTTTCTCATATTTAAAAAAAAGGCAAAAACAAAGATGGATCCATACAAAGAGGGCATGCGGGAAACAATGTGCTGCGATGCCCTTTCCCTCCTTGCTCACCTATACACCATCACTGCTGCTGCTACGGGTTGGCCTGGCATTGATGCAACCAGCTGCAATAGTGGATGCTGCATGTTATCCATGGGAGAGTGGGAGAAAGAGAGTGAACAGGGAAAGGCCAAGCGCTACCACATCGTCAAAAACCAAACGACAGAGTCTTTGTGCACGCCATCTGTATATCTGAGTTTTTACAGGGAGGAGGTCTTGTTTTATGCCAGATAGGTTCTATGGAGGTTAGGTCAGAGGCACAAAAAAACCCTTGGCTACAAACTGTATGTTTTTGTCAGCTGAGGGATGCAGCGAAGGGAATGAGGGAGCAGCAAGAGGAAGGAGGGAGGGGAGAGAGAGAGAGAGAGAGAGAGAAAAAGAGAGGGGGGGAGGAGAGAGGAAAAAAAGCCCTCAGCCAAGCCATCAAGTTGAACATTGAACTTCACAGTAGTAGCTGCCTTTCTATGCCTCTCCGTTTGATGTTACCTCCAAAGCAAAGGATCAAAGGCTTGGAGTGTGGCGTGGGGAAGTCCCAAGCTCTTAGCCTGCCAGCCTGTGATATATGCAAAAGTCTACGCCAAAAGAGAGAGAGAGAGAGACAGAAAGCGAAAGAGAGAGATGGCTGGGGAGCAAAAAAATTTGAGGAAGCTTGCATGGAATGTGGCTAAATAGTATGTTTTGTGTCTAATGAATGACAGGAGAATGACGCAATCAGTCACTTACATGACAGAGATGAATTAAATGCATTCACACAAGTCTTGCAGAATAGGCGTTTGTTTTGTTTTGTTTTTTTTTTTCACAGAGAGATGGACATGAAGGCAGGGATCGGAGTGGGATGGGGCGGAGCGGAGCATGGGGCGCTGGCAGTGTTTGTTGCCCTCACAACTTCCCCTTCATCCCCTGTTCCTCAACCAGCAACATGGGACATCTACTCCCCCCACCACTACCACTACCACCTCCACTTCGCACCAACCCCCAGCGCTTCTCCAACATCAAGGGGTTGAGAGGCAGTGTCGTCTCAACATAAATATACAGTGCGCCGTTAAAGCGAGGACTACAGTAAACACAGTGCACATGAAATCCTGGTTGTCTCTCACCGGAGCACAAACACTCACAACAACACACACATATTGTGGGCTCAGCTGGGCCAAAGAGTAGAGCAGAGGTGTGCTAAAATTGACAAATCTCTACGAGACAAACACAATCCACACATATACACACAGAGACTCACACACCCTTTCCCCAAGGCTGTAGGATTAAGAGGTCCAGCTGGCTGACAGCAAGCCCTTCCTTCCCACGTATCCCGTCGATCTCACCCCCCCCCTTCACCCACACCCAACCTCCACCCACCCTTCCACAGCCCCTCCTACACCTCTTAGCCCAGGTTTGCCAGCCAGCCAGTTTGCAGAGCATGCCAGGAGGACACACCTGAATTTGACATAGATCAGCCCACAGCCTGTTTGACCTCCCTCTGCCCCGTGAAATTCACACAACCAAAGACATGGGCAGAAAGTCAGAGAATTTCTCATACACTGCTCTGCCACAAAATCTTAAACTAAAAATCACTGGCACCATCAAGACAGTTCGTCTGTCCGTTTAGCCCTGCAGTCTGTGCTACCGGTTGTATTCTTGAATTGCAGAATCGCTGACATTCTTCATTTTGAGAGATTGTGGAAAACTATGGAAAAGGAGGAGGAGTGAAGGGCTGGTGGAGTTAACATATAATAAGCCCTGTTGTTGGAGAAATAAGAGAAAGTGAGACAAAAGAGTGGAAAAATGAGAGCTGGAGTAGAAGGAAGTATATAAACCTTTGCAAGATCTTAACCCCCCCACCCCCACCCCCAGCCCCCAGTTCACAACAGCTGCCAGGTCACTTTACGAATGTCTGGAAGAAAATATGCAGCAGGGTGTTGTTTGAGTGTTATATCACTTTGTCGACAGGGAAGTATGTGTTCTTGAATGTGCAAGAAAAGAAGCATACAGTATCCCACTACGTAAGATAACTGAAAATAAGGATTATGTTCATGGAATAAGTTTAGTGCATGGCTAAAATGTGGCAGAATGTGCAGTGTTAAGGTCTGGACAACATAGAGAAATAAGCAGAAAGTGGCAACACACATAAATATTAAGAGCCAGAGCTGGCCAATTAAGACATTTTGAGGTTGATATTTCATCAAATCGCTAGCTTCTGTAAAATAAAGAAGCAGAGATGTGACATTTAATAACATAAGATCTGCCGTAGGTAAACTTGACAATTTAATTTTGAGGAAATGTGACCTGCAAATGAACTTCCACTACAACAGTGGCATAATTTCCAGACTAAACAAGTATGGCCTTATCACATGAACATCCCCAAGGGTGCTCTCATATTCACGTTCACCAGCATGCCTGTTTCACCTTCAGTGGAGGAGCTTGTGTTCACTAATATTGACAAGGAAGTCCAGAGCGATGAGAGACGAAACATATGAATTCCTCCTTGTTACCGAAAGCCAGATGTGAGTGACAAGTCTAATGTTAAGAAAAGCTAAGGCATCATTTAGGTGTTTGGGTGAAGGCAAAACAAGAGCGGTAGCATTTTTATTTCGGCTGTGATCACTACCACAGGATGCTAAAGCCAGGCTTGGAGGAGCCTCACTCCGATGGAAACTAATGAGAGCATAGAAAAATCTATCACCAATTCACCATGAAACGACCAACATGGGCAGATCTCCACCATGGATTGGGGAGGGTGGGGTGCAAAGAGATAGAGAGAGAGAGAAAAAAATAAAAACAGCAAGGCAGGGGTGTTAAGGAAAGAATAAGAATCAGGGAGTGAGAAATTGAGAAAGGAGAGCACACAAGATAGAAGGGAGGAAAAAAAATTCACAATGATGACACGTAAGTGCAAAGAGCGATTAAGGATTTACTTTCAAAAGGACTCCCATTGATCTTTTTTGATAGACCTGCAATAAATCAAACCGGATTGACTCGCATGAGAACCAAGCCTAATCCTTTAGTCAGATCCAGGAGAACTCCAACCAAACCAGCTGTTAATTTAGGCTTTACAAGATAAAGCGGGAGAAATCCAACCTGATGTACCCTAGGGCAGAGGCTTACATCATCTCTGTAAAGCAATCAACTTATTGCCAGTTTGGAGAGGTAATCAGAGCACATACTGAAAGAGGGGAGAGAGGAGGGATTGCTGTGTGGAGAAAGGGAGGTGGAAAGAGATGGCTGAAGAGGTTAGAGAGAAAACAGAGGCAGAAGAATATATGAAACAAGAGAATCTGAAAATGAAGTCCACTTTAAGAATGTTATTTAAAATAATAAAAACAAAATTGTATTTTTTCTGCATGTCGAACAGATACATAGGTCTACTGACTGAAACAATAAAACTTAACTTTGAAACAAAAAACTTGTTTACATGGAGTACATGTCCAATTATCTCCAGAGGGCGAGGAGGATGAAAACGAAAGGAGCTAGCTTGCTGCAAGCAGTAGCTCTCGGGTTGACAGCAGGGAGTGGAGGCAAGTTTCAGGGCCCCCCCTCCTCCACACCACACTGTAATTTCCCTGGAGGCCAGCCCAGGCCTCGTCCCCATCCCCAGTGGCTGGTGCCACCTCAGTCCTGTCCTGCCAGCCGTGCTGTGGCTGCAGCATAGCACAACCATAGTAATTAAAATGGTTATTTTTGTTTAGGGGAACAAGAGGGATTTTTTCTGAGCTCTGGGCGGAAGTATTGCAAGACAGCATCCAGCCCACGCTAAGTAAACGATGCTGATGTCTTTTTCAGTTGTGAATTCAGTGCCTTCTGTACACAAATACTGTGTGGAATCAAGGTACTACTCAGGTTTTAGTTCCTCTTCTTAACTGGGTGGGTGACACCACAATGGAGGATGCAGAGCACAAAACATGAACCACACAAAAACACACACTCCGACACAAAGACTCATTAGCACACCATCTCCCCTGTCTTTAATGTCTGTTTACAACCAAAACAACCAGATCAGGACTGAAATCCAATCATCGCGCTTTGCAGGACCCTTCACGTCGGCCTCGCAGGAGAGCTGAGGAGAAGCAGGCCTTGTAGTCTCTGGACACTGTCCAAGGGAAACCAAACCTCAGGAGTCCAAACAAAACCACACATAAAACCAGAGTTAAAACAGCAGCCTCTATTCAGCCTGTTGTGACCCAACACACAAACATGTACACACTCTCTTGGGCCCCTGCTTCTTTCCTGGTTACACTACATGCACACAGGGATCACTCCGACTTCAGCAGGGCTCCTGTCACATCACTAAATTGACTAAGGCTCGGTGATTTCAGCTTTGACATAGGTTTATTCATGTGTCGATACATACACACAGGACACCTCCATGTAAAGGAGACTGTCACTTAAGCTCAACTCACACCGGCCTGTGCTATCTTTAGCAACTAGGCTAAACTGTTAAAACCGCACAACAACCCTCTCCCCCCTCCCTGCCAGCCTACCCCGGACTTCAAATAAGACGGCCTGGCTCTTTGGCGACGGCTGCCCACTGGCACCTCCCTCCACAGCCGCAAGGTCACACGTTTAATTACACAGAAAGTAGTAATCTCACCAGACAGATGGCAAGCAGGCCGCCTCTCAATTACTTTATGCCCAATTGAATCATTACTGATGTTATTTGCTAAATGATGGCACAGAAAAACACCACAAACTGGATTTGTGCTACAAGTGGGGTGGGGGTTTGCAGGGTCAGGTCGCAGCAGTGTTAGGACACAGAGACAGATGTGACTCTTACAAAGCAACTGTAAAAAGGATCAAAAGGGCAGGAAGAACATAGACACATGACAGCGTTAGCATTTTGAAAAATTGGAAGTTTAATACAGCAATGATCAGCGCCAGAAAAAACAAACCCTTATTTTTCTCAAAACCAAAACTGGTACAGAACATTGGTCTATGTGGAAACAGTCGGCTCCCGGCAGCCCAGTTGAGGAAACCGCATGACAAGGCCAATTTAAAACGTGAAGAAAGTGTCTGTCTCTTAAAAGTGAGCCAAGGAAAAAGAGTTGGGTTTTCTAGGGTTTTTTCCTGCTCGTATAGGACAACAAGTTTCTCACTGGGGAGCATCCCCGTGGGTTTGCCTACTTTCCTGAAAACCCCTAAAAAATAGCAAGTGTGAGCGGTCTCATCTCAGCACCCACCCCCGTCAATGCCTCACTCATCATTTCTCAGCTCCTCCTGCCAATGGCTTCTGTGAACAATTAGAGGTTGACTTTCCCAGCGTCTCAGACCACAGCATCTCAATCTCTGGCCAGGGAGCTCCAACAGTCAAGCTAGTCAGCCAAGAAACAGCATTCTCTTTAAGTTCAGCCCTGAGTTTTGCGATTTATTCATCACTGACTGTTAGTGATGCATCTCTCAGTCTGTTTATGATTTAACATGACCACAGAGCTAAATAACAGCAAATTAACTGCACTGCCTGGCCTCATTAATGTCAGGAATAAAATGCTTTCAGTGAGATCGCATCTGAATGTGCGAGGTCTACCACTAATGTTAACTCAATTACCAAAACTTGGTTCCTGCAAAAAAAAGATAATGCTTTGGCCTGAATGCCTATAAATTCTCCAGCTTGATGGGGTGCTTTTGGATAACATATTTCATTCTCTATATTTCCCACATATGTGCATATGGGTGTCAAATTAAACCTCAGTGTTATGGCTCACCCTGCAAGTAGCCAGAAGTTGACTACATAAGGTACAGCTAGATTCATTAAACCGTAAGAGGAAAGAAGATTAACAAGTTGGTCCACCATAGGGAAAACCTTGACAACGAAGCCACAGAGTACAAAAGTACATAACAGTTGTAGTGAAAAACATTTGTCCTGCTGGTGACCGTAATAAGACTGGCGGCTCGCCACTAACTGGGAACAGTTGTGTTGAGAGGCACGTCTACTGATGTAAAATGATCTGTGGGAGCATATAGAAAACTTCCACAAGTTTTTTTTTTTTTTTTTTTTATGTGTCAGAAGGAAGAATTTTGCTGGCCTATAGACAGCAGCCAGCAGTTGTTCTCCCATGAGGGTGGGCAAGCATCTGGGAAGAAGTGAACAGGCATATCAGGAGAGCATGATGACTACATCTGCATATTTACAGAGCAGCCTGTTCAGACTGGAGCACACAAAGTCGTCTCAAAGGCAAGGGCAACATATACGATGAACCAGTATATATGTGGAACTTCCTCTAGAAAGCTTGGAGGACTCACAGTAATGGCTCCCAGCCACATCCACAACCCCTGTATCCTGAGAAAACGGGGGAGGTTTCCTGTTCAACTGTATAGTTGTGCCATTGCTCTACTTGGGAGCAGGGCTGCACTGCTGTTTCATACCACAACGTTCTCCAGTGGTGCGGGGAGTCAGAGACAGTCTGACATGACTACATGGGAGTTAAAGGGGGTTTTTTACATGATCATTTTGTTACCAGTTGGTCTGTGTTTCAAACCCTATGTTGCAGTCTTTCACACTTTGACTAATCAAAACTAAATGTCAAACAAAAATGAAACTGCAGCTAGGAAGAACTATTTGATTAAATCTAGCCACCAGATATTAACACTGAAAGCCACTACAAGAGTCTTGTGGTTTTCACTCACAAGCACAAGGCAGGTCCCACATCCCCAATGATGCAATTCTAGCTCATGTGCAGATGTGCCGACCACACACAGCATGTTGTTGAGCTGTATTTGCAATGCAATTTCAGTGCTTTCAAAATCTCACCACAAAAAAAGATAATTTTCTCTTGAGGTATTTGCCCAATATTCTGTTTTTAAGGTCTATGAATAACTTTGAAAACTCTATCACAAAAACATATTCTTTACGAGTAACAAGTTTACGTCAGAGCACTTTAATACCCCTACACATAAAAGCGTAAAGACAAGATTTCAGAAAGTATGTACAACACATCCAGGGGCTTTTGAAGGTGCATGCACAGGCACATATGACATGTTTGGCCTTAAGCCACAGGACTGCACTGAGGCCTGCCCATTTGATCACTGACAGGGAATTCAAGCTGATGCAGTCTCCTGACGGCCCACACTTGACCGTGGGCCTTACGGTCTTCCGCCAGCTGCTGTACGGCAGGCATGGGCGGCAGCACTGGCACCTGTCTTTGACAAGCCTCGGCATTCACACTGACTTTGGTTTCCTGAGGCCGGCTGCCTGACAGTCAGGTGACAAATGCTAACACACACACACTGCCTCTGACACACGAACACACATTCACACACCGCCAACCCAAATCTACTGAACCAAGAGGCACTTAAGTATGATCCCAACCACTTAAAAAGCATCAGTATCATAGTGAGAGAGGTCTTAGCTTCTCATGTCTCTCTGTCTGATAGCAAACCATACCCTGATTCAGGCTGTGGCTTGGAGCTGTAAACCAAAGCTTCCCTCAACGCCTCTCACCCACCCGGTTATGCTTTAACCACTGGTTTTGCATACCGCTCAGCTTGTGTAACCGTTGAGTGGTTTTGCTCCAGCGAGACAAAGGCTGTGTAACAGACTAAGCAGAGGAAAGCCATCTAATGTCAAAGCAGTGCAAGAGTTGATAAACACAAATACAAGACACACTGACACTTACAACAACAGATGCACTTTTATGTCAACAGAACAAAAAGCAAGAGGGGTGAAACTGGCAGTCGCAGTGAGACATTACTTGACACCAGAACCTGAAATTAGGTTACAGGTCTGCTCTTAGAGGGCATTTAATTACTGACTGGTCACAATGTGGCTACATATAGAAAATGTCTTCATTTAATGCACGGGATGTGGAGGTGATGATAAACCTGATTGAGCTCTTGCTACAGAAAACTACACTGGTTCTCACTCTGCTGCCCAGCAGACCACAGCCACGTTTCCATACCTCATTTGCAAAGCAATCCCGCTTCCCAATGCTCAGTGCATCTTTTTGTCATTTTAACATCCAGGCTCCATTTGTTTTGTCCTCTGAGATAGAAGGAGGGGGGGCGAGGATGGGAGGGACGTAAGGGAAGTAAAGAACCAAGTCTCTAGGAACCACACTCCAGCCACAGAGCATCTTCACATGTACCAACAAACGTCCCCCAAGGAAAAAAAAAAAACACACCCCTCATATCCATCCACCCCACAGAGCCAACACACATTCACCTCTCCCCCGCCTGACTAATGTGCCCTGACACTCGTACATCACCCGTAAATTGGCCAAATGAATTAACCACGGCCCCTGCTTAGCTTTACGGGCTTTAAATGGATTTTCTCCTCTCCAGGTCTGTCCAATAATTGCATTTATCCATCTTGTTGAAGCCGGGTTTACACACTCGCAAAGATCATGCCAATCCCCGGATACATTTTCCGCTCTGGTGGCAAGAGTGTGAGAGATTTGTCATTGGATCATAACAGGTAATTCAAACAACAATTAGCTTGACGACTCCGCCGTATGTCAATGTCTGGCTCCTTGTTGGACAGGACCCGAGTAAGACCAACGAGGTGCCTCCAGCATCTTCATCTGTCTGGATACGTCTCTGTTTTTGTTGCCCTTCCCAGGCGTCTCAGTGTGGTAAATTGAGCTTTGTAATATTTTTTTTTTTCATCTACTATCCAAGCCTCCAGGTTAAAGCACCAAACACCCACAGTAGGAGTTTTTATTGTTCACACACACACATACAGACAGAGCAGACAGGCAGGGTGAAGGCAATCCTGTGAACATCGACATCAGCGGGGGTCATCTCCACACTTGTGAATGTTTGAACAGAAGTGCATTAGACACTGGGGGGGCCCACAGGACAATTCAGCTATGTAAACATGCAGCAACTTCCTTCCCTCCGCTTCTCTAGGCCTGCACTGAGACAAGCCACTGTTTAAACAGCACACACAGCATTCCTGTGCCTGGGCCCCGGCCAGCTGCTGCATCCTCATTGCAGGCCTGCCTGCCTGAGCAGAGACAGATAGAGGCCTTACAAGAAGAAGGGTCATCCAGAGTAGACAAAGGGCTTTTATACACATGCAAAACTGAACTCATCTAACAGAAATACTCCAGAGCCCCTGTGCTGCTACTTTAAATCCACACTGACCCCACACAGTAAACAGATTAATTTTTGTAAGAATGCAGATGAGCACGTCTGTAAAGGATCCATCCTGAAATCTCAACAACTTTGCACCACCTTTAATGACGAAGCTGCAAATTTATCTTTATTGATATTTGAAATATGCGAAGTGTGGCGGTCAGTAAAGATACAAGGGGCAATAAAGGAGATAAAAAGCGTCCAGGTTCTAAAGGGCAGTGTGACGTGCACCACATGACATGCAGGCCGCCCCCGCTTACTGGTGCCAGTCTAATCTCAACTTTTATAATAACTGAACAGGTTTGAGGATAATTTTATCTGAAGCTAACTTTTAACTTAGATGCTAAGGCATAACAAATGAATATGTTTGGAGTGTACCTGGTGTCAGAAGAATTCTACACGTAAACATACCAGTTAAATGCAACTGAATTATAGGTTTTAAAGTGAGAGAGCACATGGAATAAAATAAGGACCATCTAATGTTACCCACAAGTTTTCCTTTTTTTAATCCACAAAAGAAAAACTTTGAGGTTTTGTTGTAATTTTTGGCCTCTGAGTTGCCCCACTTAAGTATCTTACAAGCCAAATTAGAAATTCAGTCTTGCTCTGGGTCCCAAAGCGATGAAGTGAGGAAACTGCTGGAGGAAGACTTATGTCCCATTTAGAGGCCTGACCCATCATTACAGAAATCAGGATGTTGAATAGTAACCCTAGGACTGAGGAAGCTTCATAAATGGGCATGTGCAGCAGTAATTTACATTTAATGTTTAACACAGATACCCACTAAATCAACTGTCATTTCAGATTGGCTTTATTACAGAAGCACTACAATCATTACTTCCTCCCTGTGTCAGCATCTCAGTAGTTGACACCATCAGCCAAGCAACGGTGAACTACAGGTCATCATTTCAATCACATGGCAATTTAAGGGTGACCAGATTGCATTGTCTTCCAGCTCAAAAGTGCCACGTTTCCCCCTGCCTGTCAGCCTGTTCATTTGGTTCCTCCTTCTGTCTGCCTGTCTGTCCGTCCCCTCTGGCTGGTCGGTGAAGGCCACTCATCTCACCTCAGGACAGTTGTCCAAACAAGACACTCTATTCACTCTGACCCCTCAGGGAGGAAGGCAATTGACAATTCACTCAGTGCCGTGAGTCAATTTGTTCACTTTTGGAATTGACCCTGAACGCTGCTGACATGCCAGCCTCTCACTGGAGTGGAATGAATACACAAGTTGATGGTGGTGGACGTTTTTGTTGCTGTTTTTTAAACCACTGAAAACGTGTTAAAAACAACATCCATACATGTGCTTGGAGCTTCACTGCAAAATGGAGAAAAAAATCCAATCTAAATCACTATAATATATAGATTCAGAGGTACAAAGGTATGAATAAATGTAAAAAAAATATATAACATTTCTTGATGCTCCATTTTGAAACAAAATAAATGAATGCAGTCTACACACCATTACCTGCACAATGGTTAGAAATTCAATGCTCACATGCTAAGTGTAGGGCATGTGTGGATGTGACAAGCTGTTCACATGAAATGTTATCTAGTGCAGTACACAAGTTGACAGCTGTCTCTTTACAAGAGGCGCATTATTATTGTGTGTAAATAGGTTTCTAACAGCTGGTTAAAGAGCTAACATGGGAATTTAATCTTAATCTGTTTTGCACTGGAATTAGTTCATCAACAAATAACAAAAAAAAAAAAAGAAATCTAACGTCGCTCCACACTGCACGTCAGGGTAAAGAGGTTACATTTTATTAGCCTTGTGCATTTTTAAGTAATCTCTCCAACATTTTTTTTTCTCCCTCCAAATCCAGGCGTAATCCGCAGATTAGTAGATGAATTTATTTCTGCCTGCACTCTAAAACCTCCCTCACCTTTTGCAGGGAGTTATGAATCCAGCACCTTTAAGACAAACAAGCAGACGATCACCTCATTAGTGCACTCGCTCCGCTTCCTCAACGCACACAATCACATGCGCTCCTTGGAGCTTATCCCGCTACAATTAAAAGTTTAATTAGTAGATCAAAAATACACTGTGTGGAGTTTTATCACCTTAAACTCCTGCATTATGTGTTTAGCACACACAAAGTGCCTCCATCCCATCTGAGCCATTTTGAACAGATTATCTGCATACAGAATTTCTCTTGACTGCATTAACACAGGAGATACAAACTCGGAACAAAACAAGACAGCTGGAAAAAACTGTATAATATACTGGACATTCTAAGGAAGTGAACTAGAATAGTATTTATGTGCAGTGTCTGATAATAACAATGAAAACATTGCAGAACTGTCACTCGCACATAAATTGGTATTTTATCCTTAAAACTGAAATTAGTACATGAAGTTCTTGTGTTATCTAAGCTACTATTTGACTATTAACGTAGCAAAGAAAAGGGAATAACAGATAAATATTTTTTTAAAAACACATTATCATGAATGGGATTCTGCTTCTGTGGTGCGTTCCAGAGCATTCTACCACATCCATAAAAGGCTGGTGTACCACAGGTGTTCAGTGCACACTGGCATGGCTAGTCATTATCTAGCCCGACATGATCATTAAGAGCTATGATGGCTGTGTGGCACCTCCTCCCTGTGTGCACACACATATTCACAAGCTGGAAAAAAAAGAAAACCCAATAGAGACTCAAGCACTCACTATCTATCAGTTGTAAAAAAAAAAAAAAAAAAGTTAGTGGGGGTGGGTGGGGGGTTGAAGGGGGGAAGCTCTTTTCTCAACAAAAACCATGTCAGCTCTAGTGCACTTTGACCCTTCCCAAACGCACTCCACAATCCAAACAGAAGGCCGGCACCAACAGAATTCCTCCAGCGTCACAGCAGCGACCCTCTCACCCACAGCTTTAAGGGCATTTTTTTTTTTTTTTTGATGAAGATGAGGGTGGGTAGCACGGAGGGCAACGTGATGGAAGGAGAGGGTGGGCTGCGGGTGTGTATGTGTGTGGATTCGTAGCCAGAAACCACACACAACATGCCTGCATGTCAAGCGTGGCTGAAAACTGAAACTTGCCTACTCCAATCTGTGTTCCTCTCCACTCAGTCCCTACTTTTTTTCTTTCTTACGGGAAGATAAATGTGAAGCCTAGGGGCACTATTGTTTGGACATCTAACCAGGAACTGTCGCTGCTCTCATTGCCCTGGCATTAACAGCAATTATGCGCTCTATTCAGACAGCTTTTGTGCGTCCGACCCCCGGCCCCCCACCCCACTCCGCTATCGCCCCTCCAGTCACACACACACACACAGACTCAACACACATTTCCCGCTTCTCTGTGTGTACCCCCACCCCCCCATCCTGCCCCATGCTTCCCCTCCTACTCTGCTACTGGTGAACTCATTTGGCTACTGGAGCTCTCTGGTCCCATTATGAATGAACTTTCAGAAATATGCACATTCAGGCAAGGAAAAGACGAAGCAGGGAAAAAGAAACACATACCACAAGTATTTCTCAAGTGATACCTAAGCTCAGTTATTAACATAGCATTCTGTGGCCTTCTTCTTTGACATCACTGTATAAAAATATGGCTGTGCACTCGAAAAATAAATAAATAAAATAACTTGTTCAGTATAGAACAAGAACACCTTCCTAGAAAGTAACATTTTCCTCTGTTGTTCTGTAATCATGAAAAACACACATTATTACTAATCACATCATGAAACCAGTTACTCCCAACCCCTGTCATAACCTTCATATCTACAAGATACAATCAATAGTTATTTCAACTTATCTTTTGAGCTGGATGCAGGCTGCCAATGACATCTTAAATCTCCTGTAACCACCTTGAATTATCTTATCGTATATTCAATAACACTTTAGTTGAGCTACACATGTTGAAATAGGCAGATTTGTTCATGTTCTACCATCTGACATTGTTAACATACATGAAATGTGAAATTCAAGGAGGTAGCCAGTGATTAAAATACAGCAAAAATGCTATTTCTTTACGTTTGGTAGAAATACACAGTCCAGTCAGTAGTTCACTACTTGTTAAATTCAAGTGAATTTGCTAGCAATTGGATATTAGTGCAAATGTGCTATCTACTAACAGAAACCTGTAAATAAGCAGACACAAGGGCATATACACACAGAATAATTTGATTTCCATGTTTCAGGGAGCTGTGTGAGCCAGCAGCAGAGCTAGCCTATATTTAACAGATGACAAAAGTTGCATTCCAGATGTACAGTACTATCTTTGTGTTGAGCTCTATAGAAATGCATGGGAGAAAGAAGCAGCATGGAGGGGAGGGGGGGTGCGGCTG
>JAPSES010000109.1:8765300-8776667 GCA_029822895.1 Maxillicosta whitleyi | reverse complement strand
ATAGATAGATAGATAGATAGATAGATAGATAGATAGATAGATAGATAGATAGATAGATAGATAGATAGTGTGTGTATTTCATTGTGTTATTTAGATGTAAGTGCACTGTTGCTTTTGTTGCAGAACTGGTGTAATGACAATAAAACCTATTCTCTTCTCTTCTATTCTCTTCTATTCTATTCTATTCTATTCTATTCTATTCTATTCATAGTGTTCTGGAGGCCACATTGCTTTTATTGTGTTACCACATTATTTTATATGCAGTGACACAGTTATTTTTTGTTATTTTCATGTCGTTTAACTGTAAGCAAGTGAGATGGGTGCACCTGAGGGGTTTAAAATACAGTTTTACGTACAAATTATAGAAGAGAGTACTTTCTTTTTATATGCTTTTGGTACTGTCTTTTCCAAATGCACCATAAATGCCTCTTGTATTCAGCCTAGGCAGTTTGAATGGACTAGTCACTGAAGGAAAGCCATTTTAGAAAAGAAATCAATCTTGCTCACCTGCAGGTAAACCTCAGTGTCTGTTTACATCTTTGGCTGCATTATATCTTATTCATATTACTTTTTATTAACCACGTTAAAGCCGGAGTGACTGATTCCATAAGTCTGACAGGACATGAAACTTCTGCATCTACAACTCAACTGTGATTCAGACTGTGGAAAGTCTATGCCGTGATGCAAATTTAGGCTAATCATAGGTGTTTTCAGACAGGTAGCGGTGTTGTATAAATGATCGACAGCTGTAATTACCTGGGGCGGCATGGTGGTGTAATGGTTAGCACTACTGCCTCACAGCAAGAAGGTCCTGGGTTCAACTCGTGACACGCACTTAATAGGTTAATTGGTCAATCTAAATCACCCCTAGGTGTGAATGTGACAGTGAATGGATGTTCGTCTGTATGTCAGCCTTGTGATGAACTAGTCACATGCAGGATGGGTGGATGTAATTATCTAATACTGTTCAGATGTGACTTGGAGATGATGCCAAAGCTCTGCATCCATCCTAAAGTATCAGGACCAGAATGCCTTTATCATCACCAGTGTAGGGTGTTACAAAAGTAATGTATTACAGTAACAGATTACTTTTTGCTGTAACACAGTGGTGTAAGGTATTACTAATTAATTTTCAGTAATATTTTACTTGGTACATTTTCAATAGTGCTTGAGTTACAACACACTTTTTGTGCATGATTTAATTGCTCAAATTAAAAACAACCCCCCCCCCCCCCACAAAAAAAGCATTGCAAGTACCATAAGACCTTAAGGAATCAAAAATGTGTCTGTAAAGTTGTATTTCCTGTTGGTGTTCAGCCAATGGATGAAGACAGCAGAAGACAGTCCATTGTCCACATATACGTATATTTGCTTATAACCATATCCCTGCTTTACAGAAGCTAGTTACCATGATCACTGTGATCAGCAATGACAAGATAAGTTAATGGGGGGGCGTCACCGCATTAAAAATTCAACAAAACTGGTGACTATTTTTCCAAAACAGCATGCAACGTCAGCACAACTGTACTTATTTACTTATTTTTTTTAATGTCTATAAAAGCATCAATTCTGTTTCAATTGACTACAAACTTAGCACATATGTAGAGGCAGTTGATATGCTGACATCAGCACATGCATAAACATGATGACATCAGCTGGATCGACACCAAAATAAACTATATGTGCAAGGGGCAGGGCTTGCTGTGCCTGGCACCACTTGTTTTTAGTGTTTTGATTGGACAAAGTGGAGAAAGTTGCAGAAAGTACTCCTGTAGCTTGACATGAATCTGTATTTCATCCTCATCACCAGTGTCGTACATCCACACTGACTTACCTCTGACAGTGTTCTGTGAGCCCAGTTCTGGTCCAGTTTTGGTTAAAATGAAAATAGTCCGGCAAGTTTGCGGGGGTCACTAAAATAAAAGTTTTTCTTCTAAAAACAGCATGTGTTCAAAAGAGTGATTTATTTGCATCACAAACCAATGTCCATAAATAGTCACACCTCATAATCACTTGGTCCTACTTTCTCTCATTTCCTATCAGTGTGCTGTCATGCTGCTGACTGCTGCGCACTAGTCAACAATTATTTTCAGCAGTGAAACAGGTAGACTAGTGTCATCTTGCAACAGTGCGGAGAGATACGAAGAGAGAGAAAGTAGGGCCAAGTGATTATGAGGTGTGACTTTTTTGTTGACACTGGTTTGTGATGCAAATAAAACACTCTTTTGAACACATGCTGTTTTTAGAAGAAAAACATTTTACTTTAATGACCCCTGCAAAACTTGCAGGACTACTTTCGTTTCTATCAAAGCTGGACCAGAACTGGGCTCACAGGACACTGTCGGGGGTAAGTCAGTGTGGATGTACTACACTGATGATGGGTATGTCATACAGATTCATGTTAAAAAATCCCGAACTACCCATTTAAGCATTTTTTTTTTACCGTAAATGGTAAATAGACTGCACTTATATCTACACTTTGGTACTCAAAGCGCTTTACAAAGCCTCACATTCACCCATTCACACACACACTCATACACCAGTAGGCGGCTACTATACTAATGTACCATGCCAGACCCTACTGGGAGCAATTTAGGGTTCAGTGTCTTCCTCAGGGACACTCCGACAGTGGACAGTAGGAGCCAGGATTTGAACTGCCAACCCTTCTGCCATTGGACAACCCGCTCTACCATCTGAGCCACATCTTTCGAAATAATCTACACATAGGGATGAAGCGAAGGTCAAGTGCACGAGTGAAAGCTGTGGAGAGAGCAAAATATACAGATATATATTTATATATACCTGATGTGTGATCAACAGGTGAAGCTGTCATTGTAACAATTACAGTAACCCAGCAGTAAAACTGCTTTAACAGTATACTGTATGTTTGATTGGGAAAAAAGAGGCTTTCCTTTTCAAAAACTAAAGATAAAAACAAAGTCAACATCAGATGAAAAAAAAGCAAATAAGCTACATGAAAATGAAAAAAAAAAGAGAGAGAGATGGTTGAAAAACAAAGGCTTGAATACAGAGCTGATGAAAAAAGCCCACAGTTTAGTTAAAAGGGACATGAGACAGGAGGCGGGAGCTGCGATGGTGAGCTGGATAGACGGAGACAGAGGGAGCTCAGTGGGAGGTGGTGGAGGAGCTGGGGGCAGGCTCCAGGCACAGCAGAGGGCAGGGAAGGATTCACGGCCCAGGATCAACAGCAGCACACTCGATAAACCCCAACAGACACCAGGGAGAAAACCTAATATGCCTTCCACACATGCAAGCACTCATTTACAAATGTTTACAACCTTTAAGGAAACAAAAAAGGTGATTTGATGCCGTTCAATAACAGCCAAATAGCAAACTGGGGATAAACCCGAAACAGAGACTGCAGATGTTTCTTTCCTTTTTGGTTTTTCTTATTATTTTTAGCTATTTTTTTCTCCAGCTATATAATTATTAAACAATAGGGGGAAAAAAATCAGAGGTTTGTAAAGAGGAAAGGTTTGATTTATTGCACATGTATCTCCTCATGGGAGTCTGTACTGTACCTTTAAGCCAAGCTCAAATATAAAACATTCATAAACATAGAACTCCTAATTCTACAAATAACACGATGGATCTGAGTGAATCTCGACTAATGTTGCCTTTTTACTTTTACTGAGATGTGTAGATAGCCCTAGGAAGCCTGAAAATGTAGACTGTAATGGACTGAGCTGGTCTTTTCATGCCGAGTGAGGATAAAAGTATAAACCCAGAAAGAGTTCATTAACAAATGGAGATGTGTATTTTTGTATGAGCAAATATATGGAGGAGGAATATTTGAGAACTTGTAAAAGAGTTATATTTTTTATATGCAGTTATAATATTTTGTCCACATCCCTACTCAACAAACTCGCAGATATTTATTTCTTTTATTTTTACTACAGAAACCTAACAACAAGAGACAGACAAAAGATATAATCAATACTCCTCTTTGGAAATACATTATATCCTAATGCTTTAATAACCAACGTTTTTGTATTTATTTATTAATGTAACATGTATGTTTGCCAAATGATGAGACCCACCTCATGGCCTCCCCGTAGTCTGATTGCAACAAGTTATTGATTTTCTAATTCACACCAGCATCATGAATATGGATTAAAAGAAAAGCCAAATAAATGAGCAGCATTTTAGAGAAATCTGCACCGCTCACAAGTCCCTAAACACAAAGTCTTTTCCTAAAGTGAAAGGATATAAGGTTGTGAATGTGGCGAAGCGCTGCTGCTGCTGAAAAGCTCCGGTGAGGACTGAGGGCTTCGTGTAGTGGTTACCGGCTCACTGAAGCCTCTGACCCAGCGACCACCAGCCTCTCAAAAGTAACTCAAGCCAAAAGTGAACATAAGAGGCTCTTTCTTCCAGCCCTGTTAGAGCCCGCATCCATAAAAAGCTCGGCTGGTTCTCCCAGTCTAAAGATGGCTGACTCCTCCAAACAGCTCTGAGACCAAAACTATTAAAACTCTTCAAAAAAAAAAAAAAAAATTCACACAAGTAAATCCTTGTCCTAAAAAAGCCTTGATATAGTGTAATGAGGGTTTGATAAATCTGCACTGTAGCCCATACAGCAAAGGCCGTTAAGTGTTTTGAAGCTTTTGTTTTAGTTCTGTCTTTCTTGAATGGCTTCTATACAAATAGGAATTAACAGACAAAGAAGAAGAAAACTTTCTTGCCGTCTTTCTGAGCCAATGAAAATTTCAGAGGGGCTGTTGCACTCCGATCCCTGCACGTCCATTAGTGGCCCCATAGCCCACCACGACGGAGGAGGAAAACCTGTGTCAAAAAGTCTGTTTTCTAGCCGAGGCTCATCTGCATATTTGAATAATACATAGTGCTTATAAGCATATTAAATGGAATGTGGCCACGCGTCATTTGAAGGCAGAGATTAGACCTTCCCAGTTAATTATAAAGATGTCAAATGTCAGTGGGTGAACCTCCGCCCTGGGGTCAGCCCCTTTAGTTTGGTGATTATATGCACAAACTATAGATAAAGTGTCATCATACAGGCTATTAAGGTGCTGAGGCTTAAAGAGAGGCTTCCCCTCGCCTTTATTACTATGCAGAATCTGTCAGGGGGAGAAAACGAGACCACACACCCTTAATGGTTTCTCAAACAGTTACTAGACTCGGCCTTATATTTTCCCTCACACACTTTGAAACAAAGATTAATAGGGAGGCTCAACTGATGTTAACTTGCTAAATTAGCTGGCTTAGACCTTTAAGTTTCGAAAGTCTTAGGAGATAACACACCCTCGCCGAAGACAAGGGTGTGAGCTTGTGTGTGTGTGTGTGTGTATTTGTATAAGTCTGTAAAGCTGTTTTGGTCATTACTGTACCATTAAGAGCCAATCAGCTCAGCAGGGCAGCGTAGTGGAAAGCGGCGCGGGCCTGAGAGAGCGCCTTAGGTTCACCCTGACAGGACCGCCAGTCAAACGGGGCAGCCCTCTCTGTGTTCCTGTCAATCTGACTCCCCCTCTGAAGTTCATTTAAAGGGAGGAGCAGCGGCTCACTAGCTCCTAACAGGTAAGAGGGGCCATATTATCAGCCCTCAGAGAGAGCAGGGCAGAAGTCTGATGTGCTCTTTCAACTGTACTAAACTGCCTGTACTGTAGCTCAGCTCGCTGACTGACTAGACACACACACACACACACACACACATACAGCAGCTCTGTGTGCTGATTGGAAAACAGAGACAAAGAGAAAGAGCAGAAAGTAAAGGAGAATAGGCAGAGAGATGAGAGGAACTGATTTGCATGGGGAAATGGAGATGTAAAGAAAGAAAAAGATTAAGGGTGCGGGAATAAGGATGAGATTAAATCTAGGAGAGCCCAACTAGTGTGTGTGTGTGTGTGTGTGTGTGTGTGTGTGCGTGCGTGCATGCATGCGTCTGTATGTGTGAGTGTGTAAAACAGAAAGGTGGGAGGATGGAGGGTGGTGGTGGGGGGGTTGGAGTGTAGAGCAGGATGGGGAGGGGGAAGATGGTGTGAAAACAAGAGAGAGAATGCTATATTTTCAATGGAAGGTATATTGCAATCCACTTTTCTGATTTTAGGAGTACACTGGGGGGCTAAGGAGTTTGTTTTGGTTTGGGGGAGCTGACACAACATCCACAGCTTTCACCGTCAGGCAATCCCCACCATACACACAAACACATACACACACACACACACACACACACACATACGCACTGCTAACTACACGAGGCCCCAGCCCAACCCTTCCAGCTTCCTCAATATTTGATGGGATGAGCCCATGCTGACTAACTCAAGGCCATGCAAGCAAGGCTCCCTCACCGACCAAAGCGCTTGCAGTCTGCTGAGGTTCCTACTTGCCAATATTGTGGAAACAATAACATTTAGCTGCAGTTCCCAGGAATCAAATAAATGAAACAAAGAAGAACATCTAATAGGAACATGTAAATGATTCTGTTTCTGTTTTTGCAAAGGCTTGTAGTGAGGGTGTTAGCTGGATGTTTCAGTTAGGTGAAATAAAAATCCAAACAACGGTACATATTTTGAAATACTGAAGCCAAACACAATTACAAGCAAACTCATCTTCCTGTGGGTCTTAAAGAGGTAAAAGTTCTAGAGCTCAAACTTGAGCTTTTGGATGGTTGCATGGAGTTACCTCATGCAAGGTTGTCCAACTTTTTTTCATGGAGTTTTTTGGTCTTTATTTCAGTCTGTTGGCCTTCTGTTATGATCCTGGTCAAGAGTCAAGTCCACAAATACATATGATGAACCTGTTAAATGGTCCGTGCAACTGTAAATTATTTAACATAAACAAGCCGTTGTTGGATTTCACTTGATTCAGCGTGAGTTTTTGTGTAATGCTAGCCGGACGCCGACGTATCCCTCGATAAGACGCAGGAAGTCTGAGTGTAAAGTTCATTGTGGGTGTTTCATGAAAAACCTCCAACTGTATACAGTTCTGGCCTGATCTTTGTTTTCGTGTCTGTTCGGCACAAATATCAAACCATCAAACGCTCCAATTTTCACCAATCTGCCTTGTTTTGTCTAGATTTTCTTCAAACCGAGTGTCATTGGAGAGTAAACTATGTGTATGCTTTCAGTCCTTTGTATTTTTTCCCTCCGCCTCTTTTCTCTCTCTTGCCGGATGTGCACGAGAGCCAATGCACGCCTGTGTATGTGTGTGTGCGTGTGTGTGTGTGTGTGTTTGCAAACGAACGTGTGCAGGCTTTGTTTTTCTTTTGAACATCTCTTTGATGTTGCTGTTTATTTATTTATTTCTCTGCCTGCGAAGGCCCTTTCTCGGCGGTTAGGGCTACAGTGGATTGGGCATGCGTTGCTCTGAGTGCCATCCATCAGCGAGGAGCCTCTCTGACGGATGAACCGGTGACCTCGGCTCCCTATAGCACATCAGCTTGAAGCAGGAGCTGCGCTGGGGGATTTTTGTTTTTTAAGGAGAAGCTGTGTAACCAGGAGGGCCTCTGCTTCATCACCAACCTGTCTGGCTGAGTATCAGTGTGCGTCACATGTAAAACAACTATTTCATCTCTGGCCATGAGGTACTGCTTCACTTTGGTTCCTCGGAGATAATGGAGCTCTTGTAGTTGTGACTGTACTTCATGGCTGATTTGATACTTGCGTCTGCTCTGCCCATATTTTGCTGTTATGGCAGAGGACAGATCGGTCGACATTAGTAATTATAAACTGCCAGACAGAAAAACTATGAGTATGATTCCAACAGAATTATGACAGAATGAAGACAATGACAAAGTAAAATTATGTTTTGTTTATCTATTGTATATACGAGGTATATATGATGAAAACAAGAAAACATAAATAACTTCATTGTTAATCATTAAGAAAATGAATGATGACAAATATTAACCAAAAACGTCAATATTTAGTGTCCACCTTTGGTGCAGATAACAGTTTACATTCTTGCTGCCATTGTTTTTTATGTAGTTTTACACATGAATGCAAGATAATAACTGGAATTGTACAACTTCATTTACAAAAAAAAAAAACTAATTTGCTGCTGAATTTCCCACTGCATTTTTGGAAAACATTAAACTTGAAAATTTATGGATAGCAACAATAGTTATGTTTTAGCATTAAAGATATGGTTTTGATAAAAAAAAAAAAAATTAAAAAAAAATCTTACATACACTGGTGGATTAACCATTATAGGAACATAAAAAGATATTTTTGTAAACAGAAATACTGTTAAATTAAGGCAGCAGTGGAAAACACCTTATACTGGGTGGAGGTGGAATAAGACATTTGTGAAACACTGTATGAAATTACATATTGTGTTAATTAAAAAAAAACACTTTAAAGGACATAATGTTATATTTATGCCTTAAAATGCACAGAATCATCCACAAAAAATCCCTCACTATAATATTTCTATTTCATTATGGCACACACTCCCTGTGGCATCATTTTCATAAATGTAAATAATTTCGGTCATTATTTTAGGCACATGGTGTTGCTGAACATAGACTTAACCATCTGAAGCAACCCCTGATGTTAACACTACCTCCACAGGCTTGTACTGTAGGCACCAGGCATGCTGGGTAATCACTTCATCCATCCCTTAGGAACAGGGTCAGTCTGGACTCATAAGACCACATGACCATTTCCATTGAAACAGTCCATTCTTTATGCTCTCTTATGAAATGAGAAGCTACTGCATCAAAGCATCAAAACTGAAACATATTAATCACAGCAGGAATTTTCCAATGGAAGGAAACCTCTTAAGTCCTTTTTATTTTTTTGACATTTTAATGTTTTTTGACAATTCTATTGGTCAGTTTTCATATTAATGTATTAACCAATAAAAAGCGCCGTAACTACACCTCATAACTCCATTTATTTATTTATTTAGAATATACTTTGTTTTTCCAGTTTCCTGAAAAATAACTGGACATAAGAGGTTTCTGCCTGGCATGCCTATATATCAATGTACATCAGAAATTATACTCAAATAATATGTTTGCGCCAAAATTGTATCTCAGCACAAACCAGATGTGTAACATGTGTGTTTAGAACATCTGCAACAAGAATAGGCACAAGCGGTTTCACAAACATTATGTGGTTGTGCAAATTATATAACAGATGAAGAATATAGTATAAACCTCATATAAAAATCTATATAAGTACATATCTTGTCCAGCATTTTTCATAGCAGACAATAAAACTCAGCCTTCCAACAGTAAAAGTCTACAGAGCAGATTTATGTCTCCTGTGTCTTCCTCTTCAACTCTCGACTCAATCATTTGGCGTACCAGCCTGTTTCGTTCACCCGTCAATGGTGTCTCATCCCCTTTACTAAACCTATGTCGGATACTACTTGTGGCTGTGTTGTTATGATGTAATGACAAATGTATGTGCTAAATGTAATTTGTGTCGACTTTAATACGCCCCTTCGTCTGTAAACATAATTAATTTGTGATTTGTGTCAGATAAATTTCACAAGCAATCACTTCCCATGATGCAATGCTGCTACATAACATTGTTTTGTTATTGTCTTGCTTGAGAAACTCTTAGCCACAGAAAAAAACATACTGCGCATTTAAATATTACTGAATCTGTCCGTGGTGCTGAAACAGCCCACATATCCCAGCATGCAATAGTCAAATATGCAGAGTAATGAGAAGGAATGACATACAAAGTCTCCAGTCAACAACATTAAAAATTCCATACAATCTGTTACCTTTTGACACGTTGAGACCCTCCGATATATGATTATTTTACTCTTCTGTGTTCTGTGTTTCTTGAAGCAGAGCTTCTGGACCATGGCCTCCAGGTTCAACTTGTCTTTGTCTACCAATTCTCGTATGGTATCTCCTCTGGTGGATATCCATCATCTATCAGTTGGAACGTCTTAACCTGTGGAGTTAAACCTCTGACAGACACCTGCAGAGACATGCTGTCAGCTGAAATAAACCTGGGCTCTAGTGACCTTTTGTCTCTGCTTATTCACACAAGTGCACCAACTGACATTTAAAACCAAAATAAGATACCTTTGCATGTGATGTTTTTCCTCTTTTCACCGTTTTTGCTCTATATGTTTCATTTATTCATCAACTCGTTTAATCATTTTTCGAAAACTTGACCTGATGTCAAAGTGCTGTGATTTATTTTTCACCTTTTTGCGTTAGAAAACATAAAATAACACAACAAAGAGGTGAAGTTGGAATTGTATTCATGCACATTAACTCCTGGCCATTGAAACCAGGCTTGCTTACAGAATCAAACAGATGAGACAAAGAACCTAGTGAATCTAGGATGAGTGCCATAAAATGTAAATGATGCTCTTTTTGGATGCAGTTCCAAAAGCAGGTGTTAACTGGCTGTTTGAATAGGTGCATTAAAAAGTCAAACAGTTTTACACAATGGGAGCGCTTTTAAAGGGTTTGTTCCCTTTTAGCTTCGCAAAAGATAAAATATCATTGCAACCAGTTCAACTTTTGAAATTTTGTATTCTAGTAAATTGAAGACCCTGGCACTAACAGGACTGAAGAAAAAAAAAAAAAAAAAAAAAAAAAGTCTACTGGGTGGAGTTTGTTAAAAAAACAAAACACAACAAAACAAAAACACATGTTTATCTGCTCAACTTGAAATTGTCCAAAAATGTGACTTGAGTACTTTTAGCACTAGGGTCTTCAATTTTTCTGCAGACTTCCTCCTTCTATACAAATAAAGATGATCTTATGATCCTTACAAAGCCACATATAAACAAACAGAAGTGGAAAAACACATGTGGACCTCTAAATGACATCACTCCATTAACTCTGGATCCTAAATCTATTCAGAGTTTAACCCTTTACCGGGCAAGTGGCTATTTTTAGACATCAGATATATCCCATTTGGACATTAAGAAAGCTCCTTAGTGAAGATGGAAACACCATCATCTTCTACAACATTGGTTCACCAGTAAAACCCATAGAGTTGACCAATGACAGTGGATGGACACACTGGGTTTGTGTTTAGTTAATGATACATTTGACTGAAAAAGTCACTTTTCTCTGTGTTTGATACTGTATAATAACTCAAATGTAATTTCATCATGATGATTAACCCTTTAAAAGGCAAGTGACTTTTTTTTTTGGTTATTTCACATGCATTACATGGCAGTGACAGCACCAGTTCCAGTGAGTCACCAATCTCAGGTCCAATGTGGTCTACAGGGTCTGTAAGGTCCACCTGTGCATGTGTGTGGACAACAGTGCCGCTCACCTGCTTTGTTAAGTACCGTGAAGTAATGGTACTAATGTAAGGAATGATGAAATATTGGTACTAATGTAATGATGAAGTAATGGTACTAATATAATGATGAAGTAATGGTACTAATGTAATGATGAAG
>JAPSES010000109.1:8722334-8749376 GCA_029822895.1 Maxillicosta whitleyi | reverse complement strand
GGGGGGGTTCAATGCTGTAAAAACTGCATTCATTAAAAGGAGTCTGATATGGTAGCAAACAACACTGAATCACTTCAAACACTTAAATGTTCAAAGCAGTACGGGAATATGACAGTGCTGCGAATTAAGAACTTTTTCTCCGGGGACACATATTTTAAAAAATACTTATTTTGACCTAAACTGATTCTCTGTATACCAACCTAACAAATCATGTCTTGATGTGTAAGGCAACTTGAACACTTGAATAAACACTTAATACAAATTTACCACTGCCCATTATAATGTCTGCTGCTGAACCAGCACATTTTTCATAAATTTAATTAATTTCAGTCATGCCACACTTTACACTTAACCATCTGTGTGATTTAATCCACTGTGAGCAGCTAAAACGTCAAGGCTAACCAGTAACCGTACTCTTACACACAGATCCTTCCAATATTTCAAGTGAAACCAGGAGATCCTGTGAAGTTTCTGAACAGAGAATCACCTTTGACCGAAGAACCTGTGGGCATGCACACATAAACATACACAAGGAAAGATCTAACTGAGCAGATGAAGGGGAGATACACTAAGGATTCACTAGAGCAATGTTGAAATCATTAGAAAAAAAGTCTATGACACTAAAAGCCACAATCTTTCCCTTTGGCAGGTCACAACAATATTAAAGTCATCACTCTTTAAACACAGAAAACCGCTGCAAAGTCACTTATGTTACATTATAGCCCAGGAGGAAATGATTCCTTAACTGGAAAAATCTCAAGATAAAACATTACAATCACACAAATGGATACAAATCAATTTTTAATATAATTAATTTCTTTGGTCACTTACAACATCTGATCTGGTGATTATAAAAAAGAAATAACATCCCTTAGGACGGATCATTTTCATAATCCTGTGGATATATGAGTAACGACTGTGATTTAATCTACAGATTGTTTTCCTTTTGAACAAAGAGCAGTCAGTTTCTTAAAGTCATTTAAGTTTCATCTTTAATTCATAGAAAAATACTCATCTTACACTCAGATACACCCCCCCCCCCAAAAAAAAGAAACACAAAAAAAAAAAAAAAAAAAATCCCAAAAATTGGGAGGTAGGAAAGAAAGAACATGGTTTTCCTCTGCCGTATGGTTGATCCCATCCTGACACGTGGCCAGACAGAACAGAACTTATCAAACCGGATCCATCCTCCAGCTTTGACACTTGACATAGAGGTGGGGGGTGAGGTGTGTGTGTGTGTGTGTGTGTTGAGGGTTTGGGGATGTGTGAGTGATGCACACAGCACACGTACAAGGGAGTAGACGTCCATGCTGACCCACACTCCTACAGACACAGGCAGAGTTTGAGAACACTCGCTTCCACCCCATTCTCTACTAACACACTATGATCCCCTAGTATTTTCTACGATCCGTCTCCCCACTCCCCACTACTTAAAAAAACAAAAACAAACAAACAAACAAAAAACACACACACTTTCACATGTGAAAAGAGTGACAGTAACAGAGACACCAGCCTATAACAGGACATTGTACTGGCCATTCTATTGGCTCCTGATTTTCCTTCATTGAAAGGAGCCAGTCAGCTAACACCTTACTGGGTGAGTGTACACAGAAAACACAGTACTCTTGTGTGTGTGTGAGAGTGTGAGAGAGAGAGAGAGAGAGAGAGAGAGAGAGAGAGAGAGAGAGAGAGAGAGAGGGAGAGGGAGATGATGAGTGTAAAGGAGAGCAGAAAATAAAACAAGCAGGAAAGACGGAAAAGGACAATAAAGCAGCTGAGAGTGAAAAAAATGAGAGAGAGAATGGAGATAGAAAAAGAGAAGTGGAAAGAAAAAGAGTAAAGAAAGGAAAAAAAAGACAGAGAGAGGCAGAGAATGGGTGTGTGTGAGAGAGAAAGTGAGAGAGAGAGAGAAGTCCGTTTACCCGAGGAGGCAGAGCTGGAGGAGAGACTCCTCGGAGACAGATGAAAATAATGAGGACTTTTCTGTCAGGAAAGATTTACAAAATCGTACCAGTGTTATTAAAATTTAAAATCTACCATTTTTTTTCTTTTTCTCCCTTCCCACCCTCTTCCTCCCTCCCTCTCTTCCTTTCCTTGTTTTTTCTCCCTCTCTTCCAGCAGCACAGCCTTATTACCAGCTCTAATGAGCACTGGGATACACCTCAGCTGTGTGTTGGGGTCCAGGTCCCCAGTGCCAGCTCCATCAGTGCCCCAGATCTCCCACTCCCTTCAATGACACGCATTTGTGTGTGCCCACATAAAACACACCAGAGTGGGCACACAGACACACAGTGACACATATGTACACAGTTTTTTTTTTTTTTTTTTGATGGCTCTCCGAGGTGACTGGACATACGAACACATATACACCCCTCTCAGACAGGCAAATTCCCCCTCCCACCTCAAAACAAAAACAGTCTCAGTCAGACAGACATAAGCAGATAGGCCCAACCCACCCAAACATACACACACATAAACACACACACACCACCTCGACTAAGAACAAACTTAGCTGCAGAGTTGCATCTCTCAGGCCCTCCCCTATCCCTCCTTTTTCCACTAGTAGACCAATAAAATAAAAATCAATGGCTGTCTGAGCCATTCTGGCTCTCCTCCCTCCAAACCCTGGGAATATACAGCACGGGAGAAGGGGAGGGGGAGTGGGGGGGGCAAGGAGGAGGGAGGGAAGGATCAATGTGTTCACAAATGGTTTGAGTGATGGACATGGAGGTGGAACGCTGGTGGGGGTAAGTCCTAACTAATGCATCGACTTGTTATCACAAACTAATACAAATAAATGTTTCATTGTGGTAGCATACACACACACACACTGCTTCTGGTCTACCATGGGGCTCACACACACTTGCCACATAAAACGCACACATGACAAGACAAAAGGTGAAGAAAAAGCCTGCGATCAATCCAGATTGAGTAAAGAAAGGTGAGAAACGTGCGACGCTCCAATCAAGTGAATAAAAAAAGGAGGAATAAAGCAGAACAATCCAGAACAAACACATCGGGCTCATGTTGCTCTGCGGAGATAATGACTTGACCTGTTTGCTGGAGAGATCTGATCCCGAGTATGTTCTCCCTATTGCCCCCAAGGGGGTGTTCAAGATAAATGATGATTTTTCACTTTAAACACGCACACACACACAAGCACAGCTGGAGTATGTCTTTAATTGGAAGCTGTTTACTGTAATTATTTTAAGTAAGTCTGTTACACGATGCGAATCCCCAAAGAAAAATAATATTTAAGAGGGCCTCGACACCTTGACACTCCATCATCACACCCCTAGAATGTAATAACATGTCTTTAGGAATGACATTTAATTAGTAGCTAGCACTAAATATACATTAAGTTAGGGGTTGAAACTTTGAGTCGATTATTGAGGCTATACTGACATGTCTTGTATGTTTTGCATTTTTTCTAGCATATATACTAATTTGGACGAAATCTAACAAACTCTGAATTTTCTGCATTAATAGAATTTAAAATAATTTTCCATGCATTGACTAATCTGTGCAGATTCGTATTTTTGCTGAGTTTATTAGCTCCCTTTAAAGTCACAGGCCTTTTATTGACCCGTATTGACAAAAGATTTTTTTTTTTTCTCTCTACAAAAATTGGACATAAAAGATGGACAGATTTTTATTTGGAAGACCAAGGCTTTTCATGTCTGGCTGATTTTTTTCGCTTTTTCTGTCTCCCTTTTTACTCCCTTTCTTTCTCCCAACTCAATGCAGAGAATAGCATCGGGGCTCTACAAGTTCATCCATTTTTTATTTGGCGGCTAACAACCCTGGCCAGCAGCAGCCTAGACTGGGACCCAGTTCACTCCCGGAAAAGTCTTGCGAGGAGGAGGAGCGGGAGGAGGAGGGGTAGGTGGGTGAGGGAGGAAGGTGGGGTGGGGGGCAGAAGAAGAGAAAGAGGTGAGTGAAGAGATAGAGAAAGGGAGGTAGAAAGAAGGAGAAAACTCAGCGTGGGAGGAGAGAGTGTGTATGCAAGAGTATGTGAGTGTGTACGAGATGAAAAAGATAAGGAGAGAGAGAGAGAGAGAGGAGATGGAGGAGGAAATGGAAAAGAGACAGAGTGGGTGAAGGAGAAAGAGAAAGAGTGAATATATTGCAACTGTGTCTGGAATTTTTAAGAACTTTTTTTGCCGGCAGCAATTTCAGGTAGCTGCTGCAGCTTCTCCTCATCCCGGTGTGATGTACAGGTGGCTTTCTGAGCTCATACACATACACAGATCATTCCGTTGCCTGAACCTTTGCCCTCCTCAGTCTTCCCTCCATCTATTTCCATCCTCGTCTCCCTCCATCTCCTCATCCTTCTTTTTGTCCCCTCACTCATACATTCAAACCCTTCGTTCACTTCTTACATTTCCTACTCACCTTTTCTACTTTTTCCCCTCAACTCTTGTTTCTCCTTCCCTCATTCTAGCTGCAGGGCTGTGGTGGTACCAACAAGGTTTTTTTTTTTTTTTTTTTACCCTGTATGTCCTCTGTGTTTGTCCCATAACCGGTTTCTACTCTGTCAACAGCACATATTTACTGTATAAGCACCACGCTGGCTGATGAGCACAGCCTGACCAAACACTTCTATTATCTTAATCAGTTTGCATATTTGTTATTCTTGGATACAGATCCAGTAATAATGGCAAAACAGAAGAGGAAATGAGACTATGTGACTCGACAGTAATAGGGATCAATGTGTTTGTCAGCTGAAAAATTCTAATTACTACTTATCATATGATATAGAACTAACATTAATATAATAATGTGGGAAAAAAAACACCTAAAGCTAGTACATCTGATTCCCTCTTGAGTTGAAATATTATCATAATAAACATTTTAACGTCATGTCTTGGCCATAATTATCAGACTAAATATTAAAACAATATATATATTTTTTATAAATTTGGAGGCTGAAATTTATCTCGAGTGATAGTTGAAAAAAACAGACAGTTACTTCAGAATGAAAATGATAATACAGGGTTATATATTTCAGAGGAAGAACATTTAAAACAGTTTTAAATATTAAACAAATTCAAACAAAATCAAGAAATTAAAAAGTACAAATCACAAAGCAAAAAAAAAAAAAAAAAAATCCCTAAAGCTTCAATTAAAAATGATTTACTGCCATGATGTTATTGCAATAAAACATTTTACGATGACATTTATTGCCATTTTGTAGCAATAAAACACCTGACTTCTATGTGTCCCAATACTTTTGTCCGTATGACGTACATTTACGATGAAAGATTAAAATCTCTGTGTCAAAGTTTAGAAAACAAAATTGTGTGGGAGTACTTTTAAAGGTCGAATCAAATAAAGCTCAATTGTATAATTCACAATGTAATATTTATTATCAACTGTGAGAATTAGAAAAAAGGTAGAGATGGCTGTAAAAACAATATCCGAATGAGATAAAGTCAGAATTAGCTCGTCAGAAAAATATGTACCACCTTAAAGCTGAAAAGACAAAAAAAGTAGTAAATGAAAGTAAGTAAAATGAAATGTGACGGTGAAGTTCTTACTGATCAATCTTTTTATAGAAATCAACATGCGAGTCTTTCCTTGTCATTTGTTTCGCAGCTGGAAAATGTGAATTCCTATACTCGCTGGTGAACTAAAATGTTACTTAGGGTCAGTGCCATAAAAAGATGCAATATCTCTAAACCCTGATGACTGACATTCTTCACTCTTTCTCCTTTCTGCTAAGATTTCTCAAAACACAAAATCCCCCTTGTATACATTCTGCACGGGCCAGAGGCCAGCTGCAGATCCGATTACTGGCCCTGGTGAAAAAGGGCGTAACTCTAGCCACTAGAGCTGCAGCCATGTAAAATTATGATCTCCATACATTTTTATTGTTTTTTTTGTTTTTTTTTTAGTATAGTGAAATCTCATTACAGCACATACATCATTTTGCAGGCTTTAGTGCTCATTTTCACTGAAGAGAAACAGTAAAGGAAGATGCAAGAGGGAAAAGTAAAGCAGAGTGGAGCTGCTTTGGGAGCGTCGGGACACCTGAGGCTATGGTTTATGACATCTGCACGCTTTGTTACAAACACAACATGGTGACAAAGATGGGAAGAAAAGAGGCTGCTTAGGCATCACACTGCGTTTCTAAATCTAATTATTAGCTTTATTACTTGTCCTTAACAGAATTTGTTTTTATGGCTTCTACTTTTATGGAAACATGATAAGATGAGTCTCTGTTGGAGTTTTTGTCAGCAAAGCAGAAAGTAATATATCCGCTGCCTGACACGTAACACCGCATCTATTGTTGTGAAACATGACCTGACTTTGTCACATTTACTGTTGAAATACTCGGACTCAAAAAATAAAAGGAATCACAACAGAAAGGCATTTCCATAATGACTCGCCGTGTTTAATATTAATTTAAGGCTCTTATAATTGGAGAAAGACAGCACATCTATTTCCTTATCAGGCATCGGCCACTGTAGAATTATTAGTTTAGTTTTGTTGGAAGTTGGAATCAAAGAACTTATCTTCACAAGAACTTGTCATGACAGCTTCATTTAAAGGAGGTACCTTAAACTTGTTTCTGCTGCAAAACAAAACTCTTCATCTGATAAATCCTTTAAACTCTTTGGGCCTAAAAAGACGTCTGTTTAGGATTCCACGTCAGGGAAGCAATGAGGATATTAGTGTTTATGTCTGAGTCTTTTTTATTAACTGGTAAGGAAGCTCCTCCGCACGGTGTTTGTTTGCCATTTTAAATCAACTCTCCAAATATTTGCTTCAAATCCTGTGTGGTTTTAGTTTTGCATCCTGTGAGTCTCCAGATACAGAAGATGTTGCGATATTGCCCACCAGCGTGCACACAAACACATGTAAGCAAAGAACATATACACATACACCCACGCACGCTGACCCTTTTCTTATACAAACGTACGAAGATCCTGCACTGGCCAAGTCACAGCCATGTTTCGCCTGCAAACATTCCTCTACATGTCACTTAGAAATCAGTTTCTTATATGCTGCAGTTATATTCTACGCCAATTTTCTTCCTCCATGTCAAAAACGTGCATCTGTCTGTACGATGATTTAACTTCATTTGATTAAATGAGCTACATTGATGAGCCTATATCAAATAATTACTTAAACAGACTGTTATAAAACACTATTAACCATAAAAAAACAACATAAAGCCATCACATTCCTATCTTCCAGGCTGTAAGATTCTGCATTTACTGTATGTTAATGCATCTGACAAAAACTTTTGACATGCCTAAAAGACATGAGAACATGTAACATTCGCAGTAAAATGTTGATGAGGGGTCGATGTAAGGTCAATACGGAGGGTGGTGGACTGACAAACTATAATGCTTTCACAATGATGTATTGTAATTATGGATATGACAGCAGTTAAAGGTCAGCATAGCTTAAAACACGGAACATAAAAGGAAGCTTTGCTCTCCTCAGCTTGGAGATGTTAACTTTATTTCAATTTGTCACAGATCTGTAATTTAGAACAGCAGGAAGTCTGCCAGTAAAGAAAGCAGCTGAAGCGAGTTTCCTCTGTTGGTATTTGGAGGTTAAAGGTCATATTCCGCAGACAGAACGCAGACTTAACCAAGCAAGGTTTCATGTCAGGGCCAGTGTTAAAAAAGAGAAGAAGCAGTTTGTTGAACTTGACCTGGTGTCCATCAGGCCACCCTGTCCTGCAGGTACTGAAGGACTAAGTCAGCCAAGGGTCACAGTGTCAGGCTACGTTATGTGCAAGAGATTGTGAAATAGTGCAGTTTTGCACATGTGTGTCTGCACGACGGGAGTGTTGAGTAAAACGTGTGAAAACTACAGGAGCGCGTCTGGCAATGTGGTGTGAAATGACACAGAACGATTAAGGATTATGTGAACTATCGGGTCCACCTTGCTGGGACATGCAGGTACAGATCACTTTATCCAGCTGGTGAGTAGAACAGAAGGAGAGAAAAAGAGAGAACAGGAGACGGGGAGCGGGAGAATGTAGGGGTATAATGTCATCCCACAACCCCCCATTTGACACTACAAGGGAGGCTTTAGTCAGTCTAAATAATCCATGCTGTTCCATTAAATTTGCAGACTAGCTTCCCTAGTCCCTGTGTCTAAGCTGAAAGAGACAGAAGAAAGGGGAGCTGGGAGATGAGAAAGAGAAGTTAGATAATGGCTCTGAATAAACTCAAGCAACTGAGCGACTTCAAGATGAAATCAAGGGTTAAACTATGTTAAAGCCAGAATTAGATGTCCAGTCTTGAGAAATGAAATTGTTTTTAAAGAGTCAGAGACAGAAAGGAGACAGAGCAACTGTCCTGGCCTGAGCCTTTGAGTGACACTGATTTCCTCATGATTGCCTACTTCACTTCCAAATCACTCCTCCTTCCCCAACGCATGAAAAATAACTACTTGGAGTGTGTAGGAAGCCACCAGTGTGACATGCATTGTTGCAGTGCATTGACTTGTTGCTCCTGCTACGTTTGCTTAGCGGTCTTGAGGCCCGATCAATAGACTCTGAGCTCTGAAGCCTTGCTAATAAGGGCCTGCAGCCATGCAGGGTCAGCCTTCTGCGAAAACTTGAAGAAAAGAAAAAGAGGAAAGGAAAATGTAGAACAAGAGAAAGAGAAAGACAGGGGGCAAGCAAAAGAGAAAAAGAAAAACTTTGCGGGATGATGATGACAGTCTAAGCTAATCGCCTAAGAATTCTCCATCAGTTAATCGTTTTTTCCTTTCCACTAGAGGTAAACTCATGTGGAATTCTCTCTTTTTCTTGGCAGCAGTGTAGGCGTCAGGCACCATGAGAGATGCAGATTGCTGCTTCACCTCTACTTTCCAGTGAACCACGGTTCAAAAGTCAAGGGGCATCTGGGCTGCTTTGGGAGTTTCGGAAATGCAAGAGCCAATCCATATTTGCAAAATGCAGTTGTTAGACCTCAAGAGGACCCACGGTGCTCGACATGTATATCGAAGGAAAGTGCTAATCTGAGGCATGTTAACATGATTATTCAGAGGGTAATTTTATGGCAAGCTTTTTAACAAGCAGCTCTAGAACGCACTTACTTAATGGCACAATACTGTGTTCTAATGTATATGATTTTTCCCACTGGATGTATAAAAACATTGTTGGAGATGATAGCATATGTAGAACATTTAAAGAGGAAATGTATGATTTTTTATTCACATTTAGTGATGTATATTCAGGTTATGTCATTTCAACCAAAGGCAATAACCACGAGTAGGGCTGGGTGATATGGAAAATCTCTCATCTCATCTTTTTTCCCCCACATCAGACAATATCGATATGTATCACAATATAAATCAAATCACTATTTTTGTCAATCTTAAATGTTCCGTTCCCTTATAAGTTTGCTGTGAAGACATCAGGAAGTTATTTTTGATGCAAATATGATTTATGTTCTGTCAGAGGTTGAACCTGACAGATGTGCTGAAGAACATTATACAACTGTTTCAGATAAATAAAACAGGTTCATATATTTAAAACTAAACTAAAAGTCTGACAAGCAGTCAAAAGCTTTCAAGTTTTAAAAGAGAACACAAACAAAACAGACCATCTCCACGAAACAGTACTGGGGGTATATGTGGGGGGTGTGGTCCTTAACTGTCGTAACTGGTGTAAAACCAAAATTGAAACTTAAAGAAAGACAAGTTGCGTTCTTCACATAAGCTATTCAGTTGGTACACCTCCATATTGCACTGAATGCCCAAAAACTGAAATAGTTCGCACCCTACTTTTCAGTAACCCAGTCGTCTGAGTTCTTCGTCGCATTTTCTCCTGAAGGAACACTGATTATCTTCCACTGCAGCCCCAAACGTTAGCATGTGTGCTGCAGCTAACTTGACGTGGCTCTAGCGTGGCTGGTTTGGTGTGGTGGTACTTAATTATGATTGGCTGTTCTTATGTCTGACAAAACATGGATGAATGAATTGTGTTGAAATTATATCGAGCATGTCTCATATTTCTATTGAGGAAAAGTTATTTCGCGATGCATATCGTTATCGTTTTATTGAACAGCCATAAACACAAGTAATGTCAAACGTGTGTATTTAGAGGCCTCTTGTGGTGAGATTGCAAGTTACAACACGCTGAATAACCTGCATTTTACCCTCTCATTAGACCCTTTTCCACTGCAGGAACTTTAGCAGGAACTTTGTACATTAGCCTGAACATGCTAATTTTCATTAGCACCGAAAATTACCCGGGTAAATGATTCCCCCCCTCAACCCAAATTTACCCAGAAGAAGTTCCTGGTAGGGAGGTAGTACTTTCCAGATTACCAAGAACTTTTATGGGCGGAGCTGTGTGTTGGAGAACGCTGATTGGTGGACTACACTTGCACCGTTCTACAGTCTCCTCAGCCGTCACAAACCCACTACACGGAAGAAAACTTTTTTTGTTTACTACAGCCGCTTCATTTGAGTTATTTTACTTTGGAAAGTGCTACTTTATACATGCCTATACCGTGTAAGTTGCTTTGGATAAAAGCATCAGCCAAATGTAATGTAACTTTGGTGAGGAAGAAATTCAGAAGTGGAGTCGGCGATGCAAAACGACTGTGTGTATTTAAAGTTAGAAAATAATCTGGAGCTGAACATTACACACTGTCATAAACAAATTCAACAAAAACTGATTAAATTAAAACAAAACTAAAAAACTGAAGGACTACAATAGCCGAAACAGATCTGACTGCCGTACCAACAAGTGGTATGATCACCTCGACACAATTCTGGCCAAAATCCATAGATGTTTTTTTTATTTCCTTTTTTTTCTATAAATTTCTTTTGCACCTTTGTTTAATTTTATAATAAACAAATATCACCTAATAGTGTTTGTTCATTTACAAGGCATCAAAATATGGATTATATGTATGCAAGTAATATGTAATCAGATTTAAAAGCAGGCATTTGAGTAAATCTGTGTGACGTTAGGTTTAAACTGAACTACATAAAAATGGGAGAAGAGTTGGATATGATTTAGTTTAATGACTGACAATTTGTAACTATACGCTCTACAGTTTTTAAATGATTCAGTTGTCAATGTTGTCATTTCACCATCACAGGGCTTTACAGTGTATCAAGCTATAAATAGCTAAAATGTTTCATAATACTAAAAGAAATTGAGAACAGTTTGGCATTCACACACTCAAAGGTGAAGTTTAAGATAAAATTTTGCCTGGAGTCAGCCTGAGCACCCGCTAAATTCCTTCCTCAGTTATTTTTCTAAATGTATCACCTCTCTGTAAGGAGCTTTGGCTTGACATCTAAACTGGAAGTTATGAAAAGTAAATGTATAAAAATCGGTTAAGATTGCAAGCACTTAAATTCTTTTACCACTTCCCTGTACGTCAACAACACGATTTGCATAAATTACCCAGAACTTTCGGGTACAGTGGAAATGCAATCACTAGGAACTTTTTTTGGGTAAAAGAGTTCCTGGTAATAAAGTTCCTGGGGTTTTGGTGGAAATGGGCCTATTGAAAGAAGGAAGAACTGACGGTGGTCCCTAAAATCACAGATCATTGGCAGAAACAGTATTTGTTTTGCCTGGTTTGGACTATTGTCACATGACAGAACCCACTTATGTAGATATAAACCAGTTACTTTAAGTTAGGAAAACACAGTTCTTATTTCCAGATACATACACACTAATAAAAACATGATTATTACAGTACACTTCTGCAAATACATGTCTTACCTGCACACTGCACATTTAATATTAGCAAAAATTCAGTTCAAAATAAATATTAAAATATCAGTATAACAATATGACACAATTTAAATGAAACATAATGATCAGCTTTGTTAATTTTTCACAATATATAATGTAAATTTGCTTTGTACAATACAACACCCTTAATAAACAACTTATTGGCATCATGCATTCATTCATTCTACCTCTTCTGCTTCTATAAATCAAGACTTTCCTCACGATACCTGAAAAACACTAAAACTTGAAGTACAGTTTAGTCTACAGCTGCAGAGCTTATACACTACCTAAAGTAAAGACAAAATGAAAATAATAAACTGATGAAAACTCAAAACTCTGTAAAGGACAGCATACTCCCTGGAGTGTTGGGACATGTGCAGGTTTAACAAAAACATTGTTAGAGGATATGAACAGATTTTTTTTTTTTTTTTTTTTGTGGTCAACTCAATCCACCTGGTCACACTGGTCCTGATGCTGAAACGGAGATGGGCATAAATTCCCTTGAATAATCTCTATCTGTGGCTGTACATTCTGCACATCACAAGCCCACTGTGGAATGGTATGGGAAATTCATGGGGGAACTGTCCATCAAATATTAACGATCAAGTCGAGCGGAGAAGGCTTTTCTATCTGCTTTTTCCCCTGGCGTCTATGGTCACCGCCACACTAGGAGACTTTCAAAGAACCAAAGAGAAAAGAAAAAGATGGAAAGAGACAAAGGGCAAAGAAGGGTAAGGAAAAGGCTAGAAGGGTGTATAGGTGTTCGATATTTTCTTTTGAGCGGCCAAAGTCAGGTTAGATTCAGCAGGAGCAGGGTCTTGATACACAGGTCCCAGGGTGTAAACACAAACTTGTACACTGTTTGTGTCATTGTTTTTTTTCTTTCTCAATACTTCTTTCTGTTGTGTTGTCTGTTGGCGATGTGGGATTCTTGTGCCTAGTGACAGATGTGAAGGCAAGGTGGCTTTTTACTGACACTGGAGCTTTTAGTTTTATTCTCACAGTTTTTTTTTACTGTTACAACAAACTCAGGGCCAAAACTATAAGCAACACTGAACTCAACTGACAGACTTTTTGTGAAAATGATTCGCAAAATATTAACTTTATGAGATGAAAATGAAGACTTTTCTCCAGAGAAACAAAAACCCTAGAGGGTAAATGGCTGAAGAGAGGTCTTTTTTTTTTTTAGAGAATGTAAATCAGATGGCATAAAAATAAACCATGAAAAGGAGAAAGAACAGAACAAGACCAGAAACAAATGCTCATACTTGTACACCATGTAAATATCCAAACCCTTATAAAGAAAGAAAGAAAAAAAAAACCACACACATTATGATGGAAATATTTAAGCAGCTTGTCAATGGGGCCCTGTTCTCTGTCTTGGCCACAACCCTCACAACACCTCCCTGAAATACCAACATCCACCATCACAGCATAAGTGGAAGTGCAGGGTCAGCAGCGTCCCCTCTGGCCTTGCTGACCAACAGATATTCTAATAATCACCTTCCTTCTGTACTGTCAGGCCTGCAACCAATGGATCCCTCGTCCTGCTTTCGCCCTCCATCTCCACTTATACTAGGGGCTTTACGGAGCAGTGCTGCTTCGATACATTAAAACTGCTGCCCCATGATCAAACGAGCAAATACCTCCCGGGTCAGCAAAGGGCTACCCCACGTCAGTTAACAATGCAGCATTTAAACATCAGTCGTATGCAAAGCGGCTGGTACACAGGGGAGGAGATGGGCGGCAGGAGAAAGCAGAGAAGCAAGGCCTGGACTGGAGAGATAATGAGCGCCGGAGCACATAGGAGAACATCAGCAGCTATTTAATGCTACCTTGTCAGCTCCTACATAGCTTTATGATGAAAATATAAGATGTAAGGCTCCATCAACATCACAAAACAGATGAACTAATGGCTGAACGCATATATGTCTGAGTCATAACATAGAGTCAATACGAAATGTTAGACTAGGCTAAAATATAACAGCGGTATTTCTAAAATATCCCTACAAACACCATAGAAAACATAGTGTTTACAAGAAGACTGCCATAGTCATACAAAATGCATTTCACTTCTGCCATAAATATTTTGATATCTTTTAATCTTCAAGCCCTTGGTTACTTGTTTCCAGTGGAAATCATTTCAATGTAACACAAAACAATGGATTAGCCGATAGCGTAAGCTTCATTCGTTTAAACTGACGTATGATCAGAAAACAGAAAAGATAAGACAAAATTCAGGATCATCCTTTCAAAACGCAAATTTTGTGTTAGCTCCTTATTGCCTCGTTCAGTGAGTTTTCATGGTTAAGAAATAATACACATATTGTTGGTATTAGCTTAGCGCTACAAACTTTGTTTTATTGGTTAGTTGTTTTATTAAATTATTCATGACATAGTTCATTTAATTTATGACATAGGTTTGTTCTAGAAATTTGCCCATTTAAGTGTTTGCTGTTTGATTTTTTTTTTTTTCTTTTTTTTTTTTTTTTTTAGTTAAGCTGATGTTCTTATAGTCACATGAAGGGAAAGAATGTGTATACTGCCACAAGCGATGTAGCATTACTGTGGCAACACTGATGGAACTATGGCTGCCTCAGGTACTGGGGCAACTGGGCTTAAGAGGCTACTACTTACAAATACAGACTCAGCTGATCATTTTTTAGCTTCATGTAACAGAAAAATCTATTCAACACATTTTGGATAAAAACAACATAAGTGTCTTAATACGGTACTGGGCTGCTACTTACAGCTAAAGCAGCTTCAGCGTGGCTTGACATGCATTCTAAATGTCTTTGAAGTCTACGGACAGGATGGACCACCGTTCTACAAAATGATCTTCTGTCATTTGATGTATTGATGATAGTGGTGGAGAGCGCTGTGAAACACATCAGCCCTATGTTCAAGCTGGATGAAGTCTGGTGACTGAAGGCTGTGGCATATGATTCACATCATTCTCATACTCAGCAAACCTTTCAGTGACCCCTTCATGTCCCATGGAAGAATGCATTTATATTATGAAAGAGACCACTCCTATTGAGTTTTTCATCTGTCTCTATACCATAACAACCGTACATTACATATGTACATTTTGGGGGGAAGCATCATTTTTTAATGTACGGATCCCTTTAATAATGGAGCTTAGAGGTGAAGAGGTGAAGAAGAGTTTTTTTTTCCAGCTTATCCCTCTCTCTCCCTGCCTACTGCTTGGTTAACCGAGTGACCTGCTGTCAAAGGAGCCTTTGTGAGCGCGCTTTGGCGGAAGGCCAATCAGATCCTCCGGCTTGTCTGTCTCAGAGAGGAAAATGGCGCCCCTGGTATGCCATCAGTGGCAGAAATGTGCAGACAGTCTGACTGCCGAGGCAGGCTTGGCTTGCCGTGGCCCTTCCAAAACTATGCCGGAGGAATTACCTGCTTGGCCCTTGGCCAGAGGGACTCATTGTACAAGGGCCATGGTTATTCATCTATTTATTCACTTACACCTCATACACATGGGCGCATTCAAAAACATTTCACCTTCTTAAAGTTCCTTCCCACAGGATCTGACGGCATTTTTGTTTGAACCAGCCAGGTATAGTAAGTGCAACGGAAGCCCATTTAAGGAATCTGAGTGAAGAGATCAGTTGTGTATGGATTTTTGCAACATATCAAAACGTAGGTCTATTTTTATTTGAAAAAAACAAACCTCTTATCGTTTTGGAACATACAAACAACTTTAAATGACTATATTATTTACTACCACCACTGTCTATACTATATGCCTGTATTTGGCCACAATGGCAGTGCAAAAATAAATATAGGTACAAGTACTCTGTTTTCTTTATTTAAAGTTTAGACTGACAGATTCCTGTTCATTTTTATCCTATAACTACAGAAAACATGGTTTATGTCAGGTTGGGGGGGTAAACTTTGGGTGGTACTGAGGGAACAGTCTTGCAAATGCAAAGAGGAATCAAACAGTAAAATGAACACAAACACAACAACAAGAATACAAGTTCTGACAGGGCCCTGGTTTATACTAAACAGAGATCACAACCTGCTCACTGTACAATCCCTGTTCATTTCCAGTATACAAAACCTGCCAGAGACAAATACATCTGCTCAACAAAGTGCCACTTGTGACACATCATCGGAGGAAGCAAATGTTTAGGCTGCTGCTTCAGAAACAAACTTCTGACAGCAGGAGATGATGAAACAGAGCAGATCCCAAATTATTCTTGTGCTCCTCAGAACCTGCTTAACCTGCTGCAGCCTGGAGCGTGCCCCTCACCCTCCCCCTGAGAGAAAGAGAGAAAGAAAGCAAAGAAAGGGCCAGAGAGTCTAGAGGAGAGAAGATAGAAAAAGGACTGCAGGGTAATACGGGAATGCTAGAATATTTAATATTACTTAAAACTGTGAAGCTCCACTAAACAAATACTAGTGTCTTCTATTGTTTACTGTTGTATAGAATATGTACATACGCACAAACCAGAAGTCCACCTCGCAGACAAACATTTCCTCAAGTACAGTCACTTACTGTACTGCGCAAACACATTACAAATGACACACTCATCTGATCATAAACCTGCACATGTTTAGACCCAAACAGAAATGGCATTCTTGGCAGTGCTCATGTGTGTCTGTGAGCTCAACGGGTGGGGTGAGGAGGATAGTCGAGACTTGCTCATTTCACACTAAGAGGTGAGCCAGAGAGCAGTAACAGAATCTAGCAATAAAACATGGAGGGAGTGGAAAACTGGTAGGGTGGGGTGGGTGGAGGGGCATGACTATAGCCCATGGTATAGTATGTGTCCAACTGCCACCTCTTTTAGACTCCCTCCCACATAGTCTTTCTCACAGTTATCCATTATCAAAACCCCCCGTCTCTGTGGGCATGTCTGACACACAAGAACCCTCTGGCATAGCGGCTCTAACCCTGGGTGCCTGATGTAAACAAAGCAGGTGCAAATGTACGCACAGAATTCATTATTACCTCCACTTAGTGGTTTCTTAGAATTTATGGATTGTGTTCCTGTGCTTTAAAGTCTCCTTAAGATCACTCTGTTTTTACGACGAGCTGATTTTGATTTGAAACGTTCTTGTCACTTCATTCATCAGATTTCGTTAGCATGTAAAGATTATCATTTCACAATCTAAACAACAGAACGAAAACTGCAACAAAACCTTAAAATGGTTGTGGTTACTGTAACAATAAGAAGGAAAAAAAAGATGAAAAAAAAAAAGGAAAAATTACTTATTGGTCTAAACCTGCCAGCATGGATCTCTTGATATTTCTCCTTTAGAACTCAAGGTCTCTTTTAATTTAACCCTTTCAGCTCTACGGCATTATCAAAGTCTGTGGTTCTCAGAAGGGGGTCCACACCTCAAACGGTGCCAGTGTCGACAGAAATAACCCTTATCCCCATCTTCCCCTTCATTTGGGTTAAGTGCAGTCCACGCAGGGGGAGGTAGTTCCACATGAGAGGAAAATGGAGAGGGGAAAAGAAAAAGAGAGCATGATCTAGGTTTTTCAAAGGTGAAGAATCCTGTCAGTGGCAGCAAACTAACATTAGCAGGACAGTTACACAATATGCATTTGATAGGTAAGACCTCTGGATCTCCTCATCAGGAAAAACGGGGTCATCAGACAGATCCAGAGGGCATTCGTTTGTCAAGTGTTCCAGTGTGTGTGCCATTCTGAATGTGAAGCGGATTTCACGGGTTATTCTATTCTCGTCTCCAGGCCACAGTGGTGTGTAAAATGAGAGGGAATGCTATGTTTTGGGAAATCTAATTTGAGGCCTGTGTTTGTTTTCTCGGCCTTATTTTGCAACTGGGAGGCTGGCTCCATAGCGGCACAACTCTCTTTTCCCCTAGTTTCACAACAACTATGTCCAATACTAACATCCAACAAAAAAAAAAAACAACCTTATACTCATTTGAGGCAAGGACAATATGATGACACGGGTCTCTTTTACTTTTCTGTTCATTCGTTTCTCTCGGTTTCACCACAGAATTAAGCAGACAGTTAATTGGGAGGTTATTCACCATGTCACAGCAACATATGCACACATACATACATACATATAGATGTATTTAAAAAACACAAATATTAGCAGCCATCTTTTGGCAGCTAATTGCATCGTGCTCCCTGTGGGAGGAGAGAGGGGGCCTTGGTCGATAATTAATCCTCGTTTGGAAAAGTAAATGACATTCATTAGGAGGGAATCGAGCCAAGTGCCATTATTTACATGGCAATAATCTGGAGCGTGCTGGTGGCGCTCTTTTAATGTTACAGAAATAACTCTGGGACAGGGGACAAGTACAGTTGCGTTCCTGCCTTTTTTCCCCGTGTCTTCGCACCAAGGAACAATTAGGCCCAGGCGAACAGATGGGGACGCCTCTGAGTGAGAAAGCTCCTCTGAACAACTCTTCATCTCCTTCTTATCTCACTCCCTCATCCACATGCACTCAGGCATGCAAAGGCACATACACACAAATACACAGGCAAAAATAAAGGCAAATACACTAATCTGAGCTTGCACTTCAGTAAGATACATGCACACACATTCAGGCACACAAAAGAGCATCGGGAGCTAACTTTTAACATTAACTGTTGAAAGACAAGCCTCTTACAAGAGACCAAGCAGGAAGAACTTTGAAAATGTGAGCACACTGAAAACAGTGTGCTTATTCACTCATTGCTTTTCACTGTTGATAAAAACAAGGTTCTACATGGCAAATGTCATCTACTTTCTACTAAGAAAGCTCTGTTTTGATACACCAGTTTTATTTACTTGTGAAGTCTCCAGTTTGAAATTCTAATAAGAAAACTTCATATTCCTGGATTATTATGATAGTACATGCACATGCCTTGTACATATTTACTAAACAAAACACAAGCAATAGACGTATGTGGTAATACTACTAAGGTTGGCATAATGATCAAAATGTTACATATGGGTCATTTGTTACATGACTCGAAGGTTTTTCACAACGGTACTAGCCACTGCACAGTGCACTGTTATGGATGCAGGCAAGACTGGAAAGCAATGACTGCAGAGACAAAGCAGATTCATATCAAAATGGAACACAACTCAACAACTCTGCACTTATGTTATGAAAGACATGAAAAGAGAGAAAATGTAGGGAAGCAAGAATTTAAATTTTGGCCAAGCCTAAAATATTTTGTTTAAAATGTAAATTAATTGAAATTCCCCTCAGGTTTATTTCTCGAGTATTTCTAAAACTCTTTCATACAGTAGCATTAAAATGTATTGTGTTTTATGTGTCAAAGTCAAGTCTGTGTCACTTTACAACACATCGCCCCTGCAACTCACTTAATCTCTTTTGAGGATCATCATCTTTGCTGACCTGGATTCTACAGGGTTTCTCACTATCAGGCAGCAGGTCACTGATATGAAAACTTACACACCTGTTATTGTCCAACCTGTTACCCATCTTTGTCCCGCTAAGTACAATGATTAAGGTATCAGTCCTTGGGGAACCAGGTGACAAAACAGGAGACAGAGCTGAGCGTATGGATCATAGCCTCATAGTTTCAGTGTGCCCTTTGCCTCAGTGGACATAGGGGATTGTCCCTACCCCCCCTGGTCATGCCAGTAGACAGGGAGTGATCCATCAGACAACATAACCCCTCCTTCACCCATAAGATTAGGTAACAGCATCTTGTGTTTGCTGACACCAAGGAGGCAGCCGTGAGGCCCCGTAGGGCCTCCTCCTCCATCATATTCTGTTACATTTCCCAAACAATGAAACCTGTCAAAAAGACAAATACTAAATATCTCTTCATCCCTCCTTATTCTCACAACTCAATCTTAATCCATCCCTAAACTAGTTATATTCACAACAATAAGTAAACCATGTCGAGTTACAAAAAAAAACACCTACACAATGGAACTTAGCATTATTTTGCAACTTTTTTGCTCTTTCCATAACTACTGAATTAATGAATGTATAATGGTGTCTATTCTGCAAGTGTCTTCCATTAGTGACCAAACTTAAGATTAAGCCTTGCCCTCTTTCCTCCCTCGACGCTGACCAGATGCCAGGCTGATATTTTAGCTATAGGGAAGACTGGAGCCTTGCATGACCTTTCATGGGCCGAAGGGAAACTTCCCTGAGAAATCCGATAAGATCCAAGGTGCAGGCCTCGCTAATTCGTTCGTCTAGCTTGCCACACTTCTACGACCTCTTTTCCTTTAGCCACCCCCCACTACCCCCCAATCGATCTGCTTATCTCCTGAGATCAAAGGCTCACACCGCCGTTGTACATTTAGCCTCAACTGGGTCCTCCCACATCATGTCTAAATATTAATGATAATAAAGTCTCACACCCATCTCTGTGTCAGGCAATTACAGCCAACATTGATCCTCAGCTCTCTGCTCCAATTAGAACTCAGCGCTCGTAATGCGTCCTGGCACATCAAAGGATAACAGCCATTGATCCACTCCTGGATCTTAACATTTACCGTTAGAAGAGAGGGGCAGGGATGTGGCGTGGCTGTGGGGGGAAGCAATATTCTGACTCAAGAAGAAGAAGAAGAAGGGAGAAAATAAATCATTTTATCCAGCCAGTCAGGTAAAGGAAGTGCTGAAACTCAGATGGTAAAACATTGCAGAAAGGGCTCAATAATAACGGACATTCTGATTGTTTGGAGGGCATCTTGCTTTCAGGAAGACACCTTCACAACCCCAAGCACTGATATCTTTCCTCTTTTCTATTAGAACAGATATCTCACAATTTTAAAATATCAAATGCAGCATAAAACGTATCCAGGAAGTAAGCAAATAAGGTCTAAAGAGAGGCTGAGACATTCACTGATAGTTAACCTCAGGGACAATAAATCTTCAGCTGCCTCTTACCTCATTCTTGCTGCCAGACTCAATATAATGCTAATTTGAAGTATATCAATGACCTTCTAAGTTGAGAAAACCACATTTAATAAAACCAAACTTGAGGACAAAATCTCTGGGAATTTCTGATGAGGCTTATTCCACACGGGTCTCAGCGGAAGGCAAGAATGACTTCAGTGAAACATGAGTTAGCATGTCTCCTCCCACATTTATGTCTTTAGGCCAACTAACCCTGACAGTTGACCTTTCTGACACCTTAAAGTTTGAGAATAGGGAAACATTTTACAACACTGTATAGCACACAATACACCAGTCTCCAGCAAAACACGCTCATAGACAGAGAAACTGAAACAACAACGGGGTAAAATTCGACCCATTGACTCAATAGACAGCGACACGTCACCATTAAACCGGGGACATTCCTTGCACAAATGAAGCTAAACAATCCCACTGTTGACACCATTATTTGACAGGGCTTGTTATGCGCTTTCTCTGCTGGATTGATAGCTCTGATAGTCCCGGCTTCGGGCACGACCTCACAGCTGCCTTTGTCACTGGAGCTGGAGGAAGGCTTGTCCATTGCTTGGCCTTACAATGCGACTCTTCATGGCACCATAATACACTGAAATACTGTGCAAGTGGAATGCAACCCAGTTGTTTGTATACCTACAACTAATTGACTAACCGTGACTGGCTTATTGAGACCGAGTTGAAATTTGCTGTGTAATAAGATAACAGAAAAGAAGAAATGAAAAGCAGAAACAAAGTCATACATTTATCTCCTTCAATTTCAGTAATAGCGTGAACATAAGCCTCGTATGGAACAACACCTCGATAAGAGTTGTAGACTGGTGTCATGACATAATGAGGTTCATTCCAAGGTCAAGCTACATGAACTATGTTTCCAAGTTTAATGTTCACATTTATGGCATAAGCGGATGGCTGAGACACTCTGCTGTTTACACCTGTGTCTGGCATGCATCTCCAAGCTCTAGCTGACCACATTTATTTGGATTTCATTAGTACCTATCTCACCTCTGCCAGAATGTCGACACACAATTTTTACACCAGTTTGCCATTAAATGACTGCCATTGTTTCATGCAGAGTAACTATGAAAACAGAAATATTTCAAGAGCCAACATCAAAGGTGGTTGCTCATATACATATATGGACGATTCCAATTTTACGATGATTCTCCTCTGTTTTTTCAAGGGTTGGCGCGATGTCATTAAAACAAGCACTGTGTCCCGTATTGAAGAGATATTTTCTCGTTATGTTATTATCAGTGACACATCAAGATGCATTAATGTTCACACTACAAAAGAAATGTGCACCAAAGACCAGCTCTGCGATTGGTATGAGAGATCAGATCACAATGCATCACAGGAGGGCTGGGTGATCGGTCCAACAGATCATATGACGATGTTTTGAGGCAAAATCACAATCCATGATCTGAATTGCAATTGTATCACTGTTAAAAAATTGTGAGTCACAACTACAATTGTGTTCTCTGGTTTTTCAGTGTGATGACTTTTTATTGTTGTCTGACTAAAAACTATGCACTGTTGTATAATTTCAGACCAAAATTATTACAATGGTGGTTGTTTCACTATTTGGTACAGTCCATTACTGTATAATCTGATTGTCCAAGATGCATTTCAAAAACCAAATGCAGGGTCTCTAAATGTCCTGTCATTAAGAATAATAATGCTGCTGAAGATGTTTAAAATGTTTAGGAAATGACTAAAAAAAAATTCCTGTTAACAGCTTCAGAATTCCACTTTCATAAACCAGACATTCTGTACAATCACACATAAATCAAATGCTAACCACTAAACTTCAACAGCTTTAAGCCGCTTATCAAAGTCTATAAACCCTTATCATCCTAAGCCTTCTTTTAGTATTTGTTTATGTGTATTTTTCCTTCTTCTCGACCCGCTGTCCTCTGGCTGTGGTATCCCTCACTATTATACGGTTTGCTAACATGGTGCTTTGCTTCGACTGTACCTCAGTCTCTACCAAACGATGTAATTAAAGATTGGTGAAATGAAACCAGTGTTTAGAAATGGTTTATGTCAAGTCTGTCCCGAAATGCTATACCACAGGGGAACTTTTAGATGGGACGGGTGTGTGTCCATGTCTTGTTAAATAAAATAGAGTCTTGGCCATATGAGTTAGGCAAAAACATCGAACCGACAGAACCTCAGTGTCAGCCAGGTCAAAAGACAAATCAACGACACAATGCAGCGCAGCACTGATGGAAGCAAAACATTTGTTGAATATCAGGCTCCTCACATGTGCGTGATACTCCGTGATGCAGTCAGGTCAGCTGAGGAGAATGAGGGGATTGGCGGGCTCCACAAACAGGCTGGGAAAATGACACTAGGATGCTAGGCCAAGACATCAATGTCCTCACAACTTCCCTTCAACACTAAAGCAATGTTAGCCCTGGCGCCATCTGAATATGGGGTGGGGGTTAAAGTTTACACAATGGCTGACAGGATGTAACCATGTGACCAAGCAAAGACTCCAAAAATAAACAAAAGGTGCCCTATATTTTGAGAGGCACGAGTTTTCAGCTCTCTAAGTGATGGTTTAGAAAAATATGGAATTTCTATAGTTGTTATTTCTCTTGCAAAGATAAAAAACATATGTGGTATTTGCAATGTTCTTTGCAATAAGCTCTGTTGTACATCATTTTTCATGTTTTATACCTAAAGCAAATAGTGTTACACGGACTCCACGAGTGCAACAAGTCAGAGGTCAAAGTTCACAGTTCCCTGATGACCACAGCACCATATAATTAAAGAAATAATGAGCACGGCCATGTGATATTCACAATATTCTGGTTACATTAGTTACGTTAATGTGGTAGGCTCATAAATCTGTATTTATTTTTGCCAGTGGCAAAGAATATAATTGAACCTGAAAATAACACTCTATTGAAGTGATGACTTGGTAGGTCAGCAGTTTTCATTTTCACAGCCTTGCAAAAGCTTTGGAGAATACAAGATGAACAACTGAAATTTCTGACTGTGAAGAAAAACTGGATGTTTGTAAATAATAATAAATATTTTATTACTACAGGGATACTTGCAAATTCCAGACAGAAAACAACAAACATTTAAAAAAAAGTGGTCAGTTCTATTAAAGCCCTGCTTGTGTTACTGACCATAAAAAGGTGTTGGCTGGTGAATCTTAGAATATAGGAAAGAAAAAATGTTTCACTGCTTCTTCTGTGTAAGTTTGTTTAAGCTGAGACAGATCACGATGGGATGATATTGACCCTTGAGGTGCAAACTAAGATTCCTGTCGCCACAGAGACGTGAAGATCGTGGTATGAGCGGGGAAATCTCCCTTCCAGCTGGCAGCCTGCCTGGCCTAGCACCAGGGTGCGCAGCCAACAGTTTCGTTCCTCTGTTAGACCCCCCTCCAACACCTCGTCCTCCACAGACCACTGGATGCCAGTGTGCCTAGCTGGTATGGGCCAAACAAGCCCCAGCCATCAGGCCAAAGGGGCAACAGAGCTGCTGCCAGCTGGGCCAGCACTTCACGGCCGAGCACCACTCTCCAAACAAACAGTGCAGTGGGCCACAAGCCCACAAGGCAACATGGAACCTGTCATTACCAGCCGTGCATGGCTGGTTCACTCCCCAAAAACCAAGCCAGGCCAAGGGCTTGAACGTGCACTGCACTTGACTTTAGCAAATTTCTCAGCCAGTATATTTCATAGGAAAACCGCACTTCCAGATTTCTGTGAGATGATCAATATCTAAAACTTTACACATCCATTTACTCCTGAAAATAATTCTCATTGTAACTCTCAATATTTGTTAAAACAGTAAGAACAACCAAATGAAATGCACAAACGATAAGTTCAGGACGATTACATATGGGTAAAAAACTTGAGAGTGGAAAGACAAGGCCTGCCAAAAAGTCTCTTTGGATTAACTGCATACCGTCTAATTATACAACATCTACAAAACTTCCTATGGCTCCCGGACTAAAAATGAACTCTATGGGCATTGGACCTTACCAGGGTTTTCTCCACTGATGAAGGATCTACAGGCTTTTGTGGCATAACTCTGCTTTGTCCTTACCACTTTGGCTACAAAAGACGATGGTTTGAGGCATCCGTCATGAAAAAGGCCTTTTCAACATCACTAAATACTAATCAGTCAAAGGGAGGACCGTTGGGATCCGATGTCCAACCATTTTTTGACTGGAATGCACAACTGGGATCAAGGCATGTAGGGAGAGACTAAAAAGTAACGAACAACGCAAGTTGTGTTAAAATAGTCTCCATCAGAAATATGCAGTAGACGCAAGGAAATAGCATTTTAATAAGTTTAGTACATTAAATAATTTAGAGCATAATAATATTGAGTCTAACTGTAGTTGACCTGATTTTCTTTACCTTGTGTTTATGTTGAGGCACATTTAACTTGTTTTACCTAAGAGCCAACAAATCTGTTGCAGGAATGCATGATAGAGTAGCCTTTCTAATGTGATTTTCCTCATAATCCAGAGCTAATCACATATACTAAATTGATTAAAATTATGTGATAAGTACATTTACAGCTCAGTAATTGAGCTGCATACCTGTCTTTCTCGATAATCTCAGGTATTTTCACAACACTTTCCCTGCAACTGAAAACTACCAACTTGGATAATTAAAACAGACAGCAGCAAACATTGAAAAAATACTATTAAAAACTTCAGGGTGCTCATTAATTCACAGTGACACTTAAAAATATAAACAAACACACACTTTTTGCAGTCTGTGGGCAGATCTCTTTAAATGCAGTGCTACAAAGTTGGATGAAGGAGTTAAGGAGTTGGTGATTTTTGTTTAGAAACTTAAATGTCTGACATTAAGATTGGATTGTTAACTGCAACAGTATAAATATAAATGAAGCTTTTAGCTTGAATATAAAAGATATAATGTGAAAAAATAAAATGCTTCAAGGTCTGAATTTTTTTTTTTTAAATCTTGACTGCTATTGAGTAATTATTGACTAACACGTAAAATGAAAAAACAAAAAGAAGAAATGTTTACTTTGTATGTTGTCATATTTTTCTTATAGGTATTCAATAATTAAAAGAGAGACTTTTTGATACAGCAGAATGTATTGTGAGAGACTGGCTTTGGCTCAAATACAATTTTTCAAAGCCATGTTTTCTAGTGTACTTGTCAAAACTTATGTTTTGCACTTCACAGCAAGCAACAGCGAACCAAAGTAAGGGATGGGTGGGGTGATGGGGTCTGTCCTTTTTCTTTCTAGCCCTTGGGATGCTGAAAAAAAAAAAGCAAAACTAAAATACAACACACACACACAAATCTATTTTTATGTTTTGTATAAAAACAGCACTCAAGGTTAGAAGCTGTTGCTTAGAAAAGGGACAAATCTGTTGTTGAAGTACGTTGACGGGAACCCCTCTTGAATCCTGATGCCTACAAATGCTTCGCCTTACAACCTTTTCACTTCCTTGAAAAAAATGGTCTTCTTTTTATTGTGTTGCCCATTGTGATGAAGGGGATCTTTTATGCCATCAACAACAGTGCAACAATGGACTGCCTTTGTTTCATTGCACCATCCTGGGGTCTGATAGAAAGAGATACAGACATACAGAAGCACAGTAAATGATTGATGGGTTCGAAGAAAATATTAAAAAGAAAATAAAAAAAAAGAAAACAAGCAAAAATTCAGTATTTGTTAATATTTCAAGCTCTCGCACCCTGTCAAAGAGAGAGATCTAAGGGGCAACAACAATAACAACGAAAAAATACACTTAACCATCTATCATGATGCAAACACGACCTAGACAGTTTAGTTTGATATTGTCTGCAAAATATTTGTTGGGAATAAAAATGTACACTGTAGATACTGTTACCAGTTATAACAAGTTGGACAAATGTAGCTCCAAAACATGGAGTGTTAAAACCAGCACTTTGTTATGTGTATATGCTTCTATGAAACTGGGTTCATTTTGGTACCTGGCAGTTTACCAGGTACCAATAATAAAAGAGAAATGTAAACACATTTCCCCTCAGAATGTACCTAATGATGACCTCAGATAAATGCAAAAACAATTATATTCTTGCTCTGACCCATTCCAAAATTAATGAAGTTTTAATAAAATATTGGGGCCAATCAGAAGATCAAAATTGGGACATGAAAAACTACCTAGGTGTCAGTGCATCTGATCTGGAAATCATGGGTTGAAATGCTTTTATATACCACTATAAATAAAGACACTGTGTTAAATTGAATGATCCTAGTGGGTTTTCTAATTTACACATGAATATGCAGTTTCATTCCAGGTTTTGTGTGTAACCCATTGTGTCCACTTGCATTACACGTGCGGGCGGCTGTGGCTCAGTTGGTAGAGCAGGTTGTCCAATGACCAAAGGGTTGGCGGTTCAAATCCTGGCTCCCACATGTCGAAGTGT
>JAPSES010000109.1:8702172-8722234 GCA_029822895.1 Maxillicosta whitleyi | reverse complement strand
CTATCTATCTATCTATCTATCTATCTATCTATCTATCTATCTATCTATCTATCTATCTATCTATCTATATATATATACATATGCGGTGCAAAGAGGTCGAGTAGTTGTCACTTTGTCCTGGCAAGCAATGTAGCCCAAGAGCAACTTCTCGTGGTAGAGGGATCCTATGTCCTGACATGGTGAATGATGGAAGACTGCCTCACAAGCACAAGTACAGTCAACTGCAAAGACGCAGGAAACAAAATAGCCCTTTTTTGCTTGACACAAATACTGGCATCGAGTAATGCGTTGGCATTCCACATTCTTCCAGGCAGCTGTTGCATACTATGCCCAGAAGTATGCACAATGACTTGCTGGGAGGGAACAACAGTCAGTGAAGAGACAATATGATAGGTTCTAATTGCTTCAAAATGTCCTGAAGAAGGCCCCCTATTATCTATTTAAATCGGCTGATAATGGGAGACTAGGAGGAGGAGGAGGAGATGGAGAAGGGGGAGGAGGACCAGTAGGAGTAGAAGGGGAGGGGGGCGACCTAGGCAGAGGGAGAAAGCTATCCTCTTCGCTGCTGTCGCCTCATTATTTTCCGTCTTGACGGACGCCCGCGCTCAACCCCTGGATGAATGGCCCTGTGCTGAATAAGTTATCGCCAGACACACAAAGGGAAGACTGCGCTCCACAAACAACATAGCAGTGGTGCAAAGCATGAATCTCTTCTTCCTCTCCCTCTCTCAGTCTTTTCTACCACCTCAGTCCCCCCCACCACCACCCACCCTTCCCCTGCTCCCTCTAGACGAAAGGCAAGCCCTGCCACAGACTGAGATCTCACCTGTAATTTCTACAGAAGCTCACAGTAGGTGGGGGAAAAAACTTAACGGATATAATAAAATGAAAGGGAGGAAGGATACAGGAGTCTATGTTTGCTGGAAAGATATATACCTTCTTTCCTCCATTTTGTTTCATCTGTCCTTTTTGTTTGTGCAGCTCCACAGTAAAGACAGGGACCTCCTTTGGACAGCATCTGAAGATGTTTGAGAGGAGTTTTTTTGTTCTTAAGACAAGCTCCTCAGCATGATCACTGAAAATGACTTCATCTGATGTTTATTTGCTTCTTTTTCTGTTGTTTGGACTGCTGTAGCTTGGCATATCAAATGAGGATAACCTCTATACAATGCTCCTATGGGTGTGTGTGTGTATGAGAGGGGGTCCCTATGGCTGCTTAACAGGAACTATAATGGCAACAAGAAACAGCCCATTTCCAAACTCCCATGGCTACTCTTAGCCGCCAATCGCTCTTCCTTGCTGTCACTCAAAAGTAGCAGTGGAACTTTTGGACAGGAGAGTCTCTTTCCCCTCTGACGGGGAAATCAGAGGGTGCCGTGGCCCGACAGGCGCTCGACGGCAGATCAAACAGGGCGGGTACCCTTGGAGTGACACCTGGAGCCACTTCAAGGGATGAGAGCGCCACTGATCTCCAGTCATCTCGTCAGAACGACAGTCTGTCAGGGTTAAAGGAGGCGAAAAAAGAAGCTCTATCACCTAGGATAGTATGAGAGAGGTTGAACGCAGCATCACCTCAATGTCGTGACTGGTTGACCCTGGAGCATTTGGAGAAGTGATGGTGTACACTGACTTTGGTCAGAATTCTCAAGTTCAGCATTTATGACAATTCAGGAAAAGAAAAAAAAAATCATAGCAGTTCGTAGTGTTTATGGGGCACTTCAGAATGAATGCACTTATTAGTTCTTGTACTTTGATTTTAAATGCCCTGAACTATAAACTATAAAGAAAGCATTCCCCATATATCAATCTTCAGAGCAATGTAGTTTTCCTAACCTGACATTTTTTACATGGATCTTGTTTAAAAAAAAAATGTATATCTAAAATTATTACAATTCAACAACATCTTGACCTATCAGAATCAAAACCTCACTATGAGCCGGATAACAGAGTGAGGGAGATATGTAGGGAGAGAAAAGGGGGCTTTGGCAGCCAGTTAAGCGAGTCAATCCTCACCAGACAAATGCATCCCTTATATAAAACAACAACACGTCTTTGCCCTTGTCAACAACCCCTTCCTCTACAGCCCAGGCTTGTGTGTGTATCTTTTTCTTTCTGGAGAAAAAAAAAAAAAAAAGCGTCCCATCAGCACTCTCTAATGGGCGAGGTGGTGGAAGAGAGAAAAAGACAGAGATAAAGCAGAAGGGGGAGAGAGAGGGAGAGAGAGAGAGAGAGAGAGGGAGAGAGAGAGAGGGAGAGAGAGAGAGAGAGGTGGCGGTGGTGCTTGTTTGGCTCAGGAGCAGCGAGTAATGAGGCTGAGGCGCACCCTGTCATTGTCCCAGCAGCAGCCTGTAGCCACAGACACACACTCACAGAGGAACATTAAAAACTATCTCCCATCTCCCAACAGAGGGAAAAAAGTGCAGATTTTAAAGACACTCTGACATTTAAAACAAAAAAAAAAGTTTGATGAAAATACACACTTATGCAATATCAAAATTTACAAACACATACTGTCCTCTGTTATTTAGCACCTTCTTTTAGAGAGGTTTATATGTTAAAAATAAAAAAAAAAAAAAAAAGTAAATACTACCTAAGACTAGTGGTGGAACATAAACAAGTGCAATTACTCCAGTACTCTATTTAACAAACGTAACTTTATAGACTGTATTTTCATTTCACGACTTTTAAGAGTCAAATGTTGCACTTTTTAAGCTTTAGTTCCTTTTACTTTGCAGATTTGTTATACTTATGAAAAATTACCTATAGTATGATAGGTTAAGCACAACACTACAGTAATTAGAATGAGCTCATCTATTACCAGGTCCAACATTACAGATATGCATACTATAATCCAATAAGATATAGTATATTATACTGAAACAGGCAAGTAAGCTAACGGTCTAGGTACTTCCTCATCGTGCCATCACAACCATTATGACTCCACTGATACATGAAGTATAATCTTGCCTAATGTACCTCTGTCTACTAAACTTAAGGCGATGACATTAAGCACTATTAATACCATAAACCTACCAACAATAGAGTGACATGGTATCCTTTATCTGCTGCACATTACCATGTAGCGTGTGCACACAGACACATAGAGTGCACTTGGCAGCTGCCTTCATCTTGATACTCTATGTACTGTATCATGTTTAGTTAGAGGTTGCAGAGGGGCAGATATGATGCATGCTTTGGCACTTTGCTTCTTTGTCAGAATAAAAACAGACCGGACATAAAAAGAACAGAATGCTTCCCTTGAGAAGTCAGAAAAGGCCAGGGATAGGACTGACCCAGAGGGATGCAGCAGTGAAGGGGTGTGGGGTGGGGGGTGGGCAGCGGTGAGGGTTGAGTGGGGCAGTAATGATGCCAGGCTGAACAAATTGCAAAGCAAAGGGAATGTGTTTAAACGTAGTACATGGAATTACCGTGGCAGCAACATGGAGAGGAGATCAGAGAGAGTGGGATCCACTGGGAGTGATCTGCCACTCTCGGGACAGAAAACATGAAGCTTAGCTATGGCTACTGTGATGAGTTCAGCTGTAATACAAAATAAAATAGAATGTAAAATAGGGCAAATACGTCTCGCGCTATGTCACGGAAATGCTGAACACTGTTATATTCTGGTAATATATTGACTCTATAAAAATATGAAGAGGAACTACAGGAAACACATGTTACAGATCAGGCGTATAAGTAACATTGATATAAAAAAAGGTTGTGGCATGTTTCACTGGACTAACTCTGTTGACCCCCCCTCCACTATCATGGATTCTTTCCCCTGTCTTTCTAACTGAAAAATAGGGCAGCACAAATAAATAAAACCCTGCCTTAGAAGAAGAAAAACAGATGAGCTATAAAGTATCTTCTCTTTCAGCTTCAATTAAAAAAAAAAAAATCGAATATTTTTGTTCAACTTCATAAAAGGACTTCAAGAGGGCCCCAAGACTCCAATTCCACCACAGCTCACTGGTAACGTTGAATGACATTAATTATGTGACCTACATATCCCACTGGTTAATATTCCAGATAGAGATCATGATAGAGAGAGTACTGTATATCCCTGCTGTAATTATACTGAACTTACATGGAACTATTATGTAAAATCACAGAAACTAACTTGGGCACATATTAACATAGCTTGTCAGAACACATCTTAGTAAGAGTATTGCAGTGTTGTGGGGTAATGCATCATCTTCACTCCGGCTCATGGGCTGATCTCTTAATCAGTGTCCACAGTGTGTATGAGTCCTCTTCTGAAGACCGAGCCTCTGTCCATCCTGCCTGCCCGTCACTACTCCCAGTCCCAGCCATGAATATGGAGCTGTTCTGTGGCTGGGAGCTTGCTTATGTTTTCTGTCTGATATCTAGGCCCCATTCCCATTTCAAAGGGAGGTCCACCCGGGGCCTTGACTTTTTGATCTGCCTGGCGACTGAGTCGACCACCTGCATGTGGGATCAGCTGCCAGCGAGAGCAGACAACCCCTCTGCTTCAAAATATACATCCTCCCCCTTCGTCCTCCCTGCTTCATTGCCCTTCACTGTGCCCCCTCCTTCCATGAAGCCGCTCAGAGCCCCAGTGGTCCTAACTGGGTCTGGAGCTGCATCCCATTCCCAACTGTTCTGACTGTGGTGGGTGAGATGCTAGAGATGTTCAGTGCAGCAAAGAGGGAAGGTTGTGCTACAGTTACAGGGGCAGTTTGTATTTAGGAAGAGCGATCGTGTCAGTGTGTCAGAGGAGAAACATGGGTTTTATTAAAAATGTTTGTGACCTCTTGGATGAGAATTATTGGCTCTCACTGTGACAACTTGATTTAGAAATAAATCATTTTAGACGTATATCAAAAAACAAAGTAATAACTACAAACCACCTCCCAGAGTAAAGAATGCAATCAGGCACTTACAGCAACAACAAATCAAACATTCATAAATATAAATATATCAGGACAGCCTTTATGCCTCATTGGGATCACTGAAGGTGTCATGGTATAATTAAAACCCGCAGGATTTCAGATGATTGAACTAAAAATTAACTAACACTGGATGCCCTTGATGCCCTACTCTAGACCACTGACATGCACCCAGCAAACGGATGGTGCCGACACAAGATGGTGGCTAGTTTGTGAGGCTAGTTATTAACACAGGATTCGTTCTGTTAAAAGCCCCATTTCCTTTTACTAATTACCCTCACTGGCAGTGATGAGTTTCACAGTCAGAAATTTGTAAAGATTAATTTTCAAACAAAGCAACAGCTATTTTAGGTGTGTCTTTTCCTGAATGTTTCCTACAATGAGTGATATTCACACAGTCTTTATGTTAATTGGCTTTCTTGAACCATGACAGGAAGCTTAATGAGTGTCTAATTGTTTCTCAGCTGGGTTGATATCCACCAGACCATAATGTCACTTTTTGAAGAGGTGTGAGTTTAAAAGCAACTAAACCGGTAATGAAAAAGGCCACCATTTATACCCCTAGTTCATGACGAATCCTTCAAACCCTCGGACACAATTGAAGTTGACTTGGTTAGACTTGAAACATAAAGGAAAACGGGCTGAGTGGAAAATCACCTCAAATTTGTTACAGTTATTATGTATCATCTCACTATTACAGTTTGATAATATGTTGTGTTTCATTGATTTAAGAAATTTATCTCAGATAACATTTAGTTTAGGGGTGTCAAACCTGCAGCCTGGGGTCAAATCCGACCCGCCAAAGGGTCCAATCTGGCCCCTGGGATGAATTTGTGAAATGCAAAAATGACACTGAAGATATGAACAATCAACGATTTTAAAATAATTTTAGGTCAGTTTAATATAAAATGGATGAGACCAGTAAAATACTATTATTAGAACCTATAAATAATGAAAACAGTGAATTTGTCTCTTGGTTTTAGTGTAAAAAAAGTAAAATTACACAAAAATGTTTAGATTTACAGACTAGCTTTTTATTTATTTATTTTTTTAAAAAGTGAATACCCTGAAATCTCTTAAGATAAGGATGTAGAAATATAATAATATTCTGCCTGTTATTTAATGTTTTATGTATTTGTAGATCCACTGTGAACTCTAAGTTGTGATTCACATGTATAACAATAAACTAAGGTGTAATATTGTTAAAATTGCAGTAATTTTACTTAAGAATTTTCAGGTTGTTCATATTTATTTATGTTATGTTTGAGTACAAGTCATAGATGTAAACATTTTCATTATGGAATTAACATTTTTAAACTCTAAACTTATTATCCTGTTATTATATTATTTTAATAGTCCGGCCCACTTTATATCATATCAGGTTTTATGTAGCACCTGAACTAAAGTGAGTTTGACACTCCTGATTTAGTTAATTGTGAAACTTGCAGAAACCCAAAAAAAAAAATCACTTTGAGAGCATTTAAGCAAAACATATACATGTATAAGTAAAAACAAATGTATGTCTTACAACATTTGCACATCAAAGTGTTACTTCATGTGCTCACGTTAACATAAAGCAAACATAATGTAAAGCAATGTGTTGGTTCTACAGCTGTGACAAATGGAGAATGACAAAGCCCCCACTCACAAATTTTCACAATAGTGTAAAGACTATTACTCAAAATACACAATTAATCAAAACGCAGAAAACCGAGGGAGCATGTAATGAAATGAATAGTGAAATGAAGAAGAATTGCCTAAAAGGGGGTTGGGGTGAGATATCATTGAACCATCCTAAACTTACTCTGGGCTCTCAGTTCTCTATGTCTGATAGTAAATGACTTCAAATTTGACACTTCCAGCCCACAACCTTACAACAAAACGCACTTTGTTTTATTCAAACAGCGAAGCGACGAGAAGGAGAAGAAGAAGGGGAAAAAAATGAGGCTGGGGGTGTCGTAGCGCTCCCATCAAGCAGAAAGGCGGGTGGTAGTCAAAGAGGCTCGCTGCCGGGCCCCACTTTGGAAAGCCCTCATAAATCCTGATTTGAGCGTGGCGCTAACCAGAGGAGGTAAGGCACGTCAAGAGAGGGGGCTGCGGAGTGGGAGGGAGTGGCAGCTTGCCTCTTAAAATGCTACGTCTGATTAAGTCTTCCCATTAGGTGACAGCTGAACTTTAACATTAATATGATAATATTGAAATAAGTGTGTTATTTACTCCGGCACCGGAGGGGGTGGAGGGAGGGAGGAGGGAATGATGAATGATTTCTGGACAGCTTTGGATGACATGCCAGGCCATAATCAGACTTGACAAAATGGAGACATATGCAGAAATATTGGTTACAGTCGGCGTCACAGCCCCTTCTCAGGCCTTCCCTCTCTAGTAACTGCTGGCCGCCCTACGAGCCGCCCTCCAAATTGTCTACAGGCACTGAAGCATCTATTTCAATTGGCACTTCCTTCCTGGCCCCAGGATTTTACATTTAGTCTGTGTCATTTACATATTACTCTTAATCAAAATCCACAGTGGGCGACAAGGAGAAAAAAAAAAAAAAGACAAGAAAGAGGGAGTGAGAAACAAAACCGTGGCGTCACGGTTCAGGGGTAGGCACACAGGGACTTTATGAAATGGAGATGTGACAAGACATTACAGTGTGTGTGTATACGGCCGCGTGTGCATTTGTGTGTGTTAGAAGGCAGTTGAATAAGATAATGCGGGTACTATTGAAATATTTGCGTTTGAATGGTTGTATTTGTGGGGGCTTCCTTGTGCATGAACCCGTAAGCGAAGAAGACAAAGACTGCAAGTTGGATATGTGGTGTAAGTGCAGTTTGTGAAAAAATAAAGACAAAAGAAAAAAAGAAAATGGAGACGTATAATGCATGCGTGTATGTTCTAGCATGTTTTTTTTTTTTACAAAGTACCCACATACAGCCACATATAGCACTTGTATGTTTACTACACTACAATAAGCACACTTAATGGGACAGAAATGTCAAATTAATTAATGGTCTAGTCTAGTTAGAACAGATTTCTCAAATAGGTTAAAATGCGATGTAAAAGTATATTCAGATTCACAGAAATTGGGCTTGACTGGAATTTCTCAACACTCTACACACTATGTTAACTAGAAAAACAATGCGACTTAAAAATAATATATTAAAGATGGTAGATATATGGATTATTTACAGGTAATACTTTACACTGTCTTTAAAATATAGATGTTTTACATTAACACAATCATCTAATTATTTGTTTACCATTTTGCATGTTCTTTTTTTTTTATCATTTATCTATCTGTCCTCAAATTTGCCTAATAATGACATACAGACGGTTTTTGAGACCGACAATGGATGGAACACGAATGCGACGTAAACATTATTCACTGATGAATTAGATGAAGATGGCTTTGCACATGCTCAAAAGCACATTTAAAGTGTGATAAACACACAGAGGTCCAGAAAGAGGGTCCCTACCTGCCTCTTACCTTCTCAGCATGCCGGTAAGGATGCGAGAGCTCTTTCCAAGGTTGGCATCTGTTTCTCTCAGCTGAAAGGTCAGAAATAATAAGACAGGTTGAAGTTCTCATTCGGACCTGACTCTCAAGGTCATTATGTCCACAAACAAACACAAAAACATCAGCTCGGCTCCTTACTACATAATACATCATCTCTGAAACATGTCATCAACAATTTTCCGGTTAAACAATAAAAATTGATGGTACACAACACATCTTATAAAAGGAAACAGTCGTCGGGATTCATCACATTAAGAAAGGTTACTAAAGCATTTGTTTTACAATGTTACCTGGGTAAAGAAAAACAAACAAACTTTGTACTAGAAATAAATAACAACTCCATTGTCCACATAGACTCAATTTTTCCTGTAGAATAAACATTAGAATGTTGTAGGCGAATGGGGTGAAAAGGGCCCTTTACATTTCACAAACATAACAAGCTCAGGGAGTCCTTGAAAGCACACTTGAAATAAGGATCATGGCCATTCAAAGCTAATACCTTGGATATTTTCTTTTTCTTGCTCCATCTTCTCCCTCTTCTTTCTCTCTGCCTTTGTGAGCGCGAAAAAAAAAAATTATGCTGACACTGCACTGAGCGAGCTGCCACTAACATCTACCTGTAGTCGCATTTCTGGTGGATGATGGGGGAGTTTGGGGGATGAGTCTTTGCAGAAAGTTTCTCTCTAGAGTCAGCAAGGAGTCATTTATCATCATCACTCTGAGATAATAACCGCTTTCCTAATAAAGTCACACTCACTCAGTGCGTCTTCATTAGAGTATTATTCTATTTTTAATCCGGTGCTTTCACATCTTTTTTCTCCCATCCTCTGTCTTTTCTACAATAGTTAGATGATCTGTTTTTTGCTGTTTGTTCTGCCTCATTGTGCAATCATCACTCTTGCCTGAATTTCACCCTCTCTTCCCAACCCCTCCTTTGCTGTTGCTTTTTTCCTCTCCCTTCCATCCTTCCTTCCTTCCCTCTGGCAGCTAGAGTTGGTGTGATGCATGTTGCCAAAGCCAAGGATACATGTGTACAGGGTAGGAGGTGGGGGACCTAGGGTTTAGGCCCTCTGGCAAAGACAACAAGTCCTGCAGTTGCCTGATGTCTGCTTCTACCCACAGATCTGTCCCCTAGATACTTCACACTTTCTCCCAAAATACATCTCTCTGAATCATTCCTTCTTTCCATTCCTCTCTTGCTCCAGCCTCTCAGAAAATCTCGTGTTTTCTTCCGTAACCTAAAATGGAAACTGATTGAAATTTAAGAGTAAGTGAGTGTATGATCAGGACCTAATAACTGTGGGCCTTCATGTGCACAAAGGGAAATAAAGGGGTTTGTTTGTTCTATATTTCATATGTATAGAACAAAACCAAGAAAAAGACCCTCTTGAACAGACCGGGTCACTGTGTAAGTTTAGAATCTGTATTATTGTTAAATATCTAATATATTGCAACTTCATAAAACAGAAGAAAATGAAGAGATGAGGTATTTTTTAAGTACGATTTGATAATTTAAGGGTAAAACTATTAAAACTGGAAATGCTACATCCATAGCTGTCATTTATTAGTGATTCTGACATTTAATTAATTAATTGATTGCCCATTTTGAAGTCAAAATTCTTATTTCTTTGCTGATTATTTACTGTTTTGTCATTTTTTTAGTCCTCCTGTATCAGTATCCTGAGTAGCTCTGGGTTGTGGACCAAACTTGGAATTTGAAGAACCCATACTGAGGTTTGTGATTTTAGTATTTTTAATTTTCTGAAATTTTACAGACCTAACAACTAACCTCTTAAGAGAATGATTTACAGATTAATCAACAATGAAAATAATTGTTAGTTGTAGCTGTAAAACTATTACTATTAACAATTTCTGTGCACACGTTCTTTTTTTTAGTTATTTGTTCTGGTGGCTTACTTATTAATTATAAATATTAACTGAAATTGCCCCCTAAAATCAAACATTCACACTGTGCAGTTCACAGGTTCAAAGGTTCAGAGTTGAGAGCGTACAGCTTTGACCCTGTGTTGAAACTCCATTGACATTGACATCCATCTGTAACATAAGGGCAAAACAAAAGTCCACACCTCCTGCTGACTACAGGGGTTTGTTTGTGTGCGTTTACTGCTGTGGGCTTTTTACGTGTATGTACATTCATATACCACTATTCAAAGCAAAATCAAAACTATACCTCTTTCACCTTCTGTCTCTTAAATGCAAAAGACTTAAGTGGTAACCAGCTCTTCTGTCCTGTGTTTTACATCTTAGCTTCTTCTTACTTTACTTCAGCCGCACAAACTGCCTTTCAAGCCCTCTGAGTGTGTGTTGGGTGGGGTGAGGTGGGGGGTGTCAGCAAAGAAGGCTCATGGGAAGAACGGAGAGAGAGAGAAAGCGAAAGAAAGAGAGATCAGGTACTCTCAGTAGACACTGTGGACCGTTTTGAAAGGAGATGTTTGATTTCCTTTGAAATAGTCTGTGCGAGGCCCACTGCCATGTTGTGATCTTTAAGCATTCTGCGTTGAAGGGGCCGTCAGGGCTGGACCCCCTTCCTGTGTTTGGTCTTTGCTGTCTCCTGCCTACCTGTCTGTTTGGCTGGCTGGAAATAAGGAGGGGCAGTGTTAAGTATTTTTGGGTGGGGGGCGGCGGCGGTGCCCTCCGAGGGAAAAGTGGGAAGGAGAGAGGGAAACTAGAGAAGAGTGCTGAGAAGAAAAGGAGGGTATGTGAGGAAGGATGGCAACTGGCAAAGTTAACTCTGTTCTGGTAAGAGGCCGAACACGGGGAAAACAGAAAGGCGTATGTGTACCGCAGAGAGTTGCCGCAAGTAAGATGATTTCACTACAAAAACATTCGTACTAAAATCAATTACATAACTGCATAAATTACCTAGTTAAAAAAATAATAATAAACACTGCTGACACAGACCTGTCAGTGTGTACAAGTGTAAGCATGCCCAAGACTGGGAATTTGTGTGTTATGTTTGGGTGTAAAAATCTAGCGTTATATGTGTTTATTTGGCAAAGCGCGCAGAAAGCCGTAAATACTGTCAGTACCGCTAACACATTTTCCTTTTTAGTCTCACAAATACTTGTTGGAAGATATACATAGGTATGGGTAGGTGGTAAGTGCGTACTCACCCTTTCTCTGGCTCTCTGGATCTTCTCACGGTCGGTGTGCAGGTTGGCGAGAATCTCCTGACCCACTTGTTCTGTAAGAAAAACAGATGTACTGTGAGGACGTATATGCAACGTTTTTCAAATTTAGAATAACTTTTTTTTTTAACTAATCCTCAAACACCATGACTAGGAGAGGGAGTCACACATTACAATACATTTCCCACAATAAATCACACAAACACACACAGAGCAAAGTCCATGTCCACGTCTGCCATCATTTCATGAAGCAGTGACTCTGGAGAATGAGGGGAAATCAGCACCTGCAGGTTATTTATTTAAATGTTTTATACTTTTTAAACTTTACTTTTATACTTAATATTTTTATTTATAACACAGAAACTAGGGGTCACTGGTTGAACACAAAATATTTGAATGATGTAGTAATTATGTAAGTAGTAATTACTAAGTAGTACATAGTAATTATGCATTGTTTTGTTTATAGTTTAGCCATTTTCTCCAGCACTTTATGAAAATATGTTCATTGAGCTGTAGGTAGTAAGTCGAGTAGATTTCCTTTATTATAGCCACTGATCCTCACGGGTGCATGACGTTTGAGCCTTGTAATGACCTTTTTGGAAGCAATTTTAAAGAGGTATTTCTCTTTTTGTCCAATATATATCCAGGTAGCAGTCCCAGCAAAAAGAACTTGGGGTCCTTAAGAATTGTGAAAGTCATGATGACCTAAAACTTTCCCAGAAAGACTTCAATTTTGTACATGTCCAGAAAATATGAGATTAATTAGTACTTGCGTTCCCACACCGTCTGCAACAATATTGTTTATGTCCCTTTACTTAAAAATAATATGTGGTTTAATAAACAATCTAATACTTATATGTTATTTTATAAAATTCTTTAAATATGTGTGTTCCTGTGTATTGATATCACATGAGATATAACATTATTCACTCCTATATCAACATTTTGTCCCATCCCTAGTCATGACTAAAGTGAAAGGACTATATTATCTCCCTTAGATTCACTGTACTGGTAAGTGCACACACTCCATTTACAGTTCATGTACTGTACAGTCAACACTTACAACATGTTCTAGAGGAAGATCAGGAGAATAGACACTTTTATACTGAAGCGTTGTGAAGTATTTCATGAACCTTCATAAAATTCTGAAGTAAATAGACATGAAGTTCTAAGCAACAATACCTGGCATCCAGCCCGCCTGTGGGGTCCATTCAGCCAATGCAATATTCATTAAAACACTCGTTTTTTTTTGTTGTTTTTTTAAATGCCTCTCGTCAGTTGTCGATGTAAACACATTAACACACCGTTATAAAACATCCTCAACAAGGCACCTGACAAACTTGTCACTGGTCACTGTCAATTTCTTGTCCCTTGGGTTAGGGATGAGGGGAAGAAAAAAAAAAAAAAAGATAAACCAAATAAGTTGCCCCCCACCCCTCACCAAAAACCCACTACTGTCATCAATGTAACCATACTGCTACAGCATTAGCGTTTAAAAATGAGGGAGGCAGGGGATGAATCAGGGAAAAAAAAGGAAAAGAAGTGAAGAATCTTTGCATGGATCAAAGACAGGCTTTCAAGCGCACCAAACAAATCCGAAATAAACAACGCAGTTGCTGACTGTATTACACTACACAGGTGCCGCACACCAAAGGGCCCACGTGCTGAGCGTCTGTTTGGGGGGGGAGCGGTGGGCTACATCTGGCAGCTAAACAAGAGAGAAGAGGGAAATAGAGAAAAAGATAGAGAGAAAGGGGATCAGGGAGAAGTAGAAAAAAGAGAAAACACTGTCAAATGAACAACATTCGTCTCCCATTCATCCCATCCCTTTTACCCCCCTACACTGTAACTGACTCAAATGTGTCTCTTCCTGCCTTCATTAATTTCTAATCTGGGATGAGACAGATTGAAGGATACCCAGATTAAACAGTGCAGTCAGACAGTCACATGTGACAAATAGGGCAGATTAAAAGACTGAGTGCAGGTATTAATAACCATAAAAATACAAGCCCTCCCCCGTCCCCACTGGAGAAGAACAAGGGATAAACAGGAAGGGAGTTGTAGCAGAAATCTTCTGTTAAAGAGACAAATAAGCACATCTATCCATCTTTGTCAGGGTTTAGCTTTCTTTTAAATAAATGAGTGTGACAAGCACTGTAGCAGTATTTTTTTTTTTTGATGGCAAGTGCATTATTGGAAATGGGTAAAAAGATGGATGAGGTAGAGGGAGAAAAGTCCTGCACTGATGTTTTAGTCTAAATACTGACTGATTAGTGCCTACTGTATGCTCTGTTAAGGTCGTTTTTTTTTGCAAGAAATCAAGAACAGCAAGAACAATGATCTTTCATTTAACAGAAATGGAACCATGATCAATATATTACTTAAATTCACCATGAATTTAAGGTTCTGGTGTCAGCCTATTGAAGATGTTTTATAGACAGTGCAGTTCTTGTGCTACCTATAGGACTTTTCTGCAAATCTCTATTAATGCTTGTTTTTTTACACTGAGGCATTGAACAGACTCATGAATAATTGTCTGCCCTTGACAAGTGTAGCAGCCACTAAAGAAAGCCAGGACAGTTTTAATTTCTTTATTCCTACAGTAAGCTTTTGTAAATAACAGATTAATTCCTTTTGTGAAAAAATGCAGTTAAAATGCACAACCTTGATTAAGAGGGACACCTGCATACACTCCTCAGGCATAAAAGAAATATTCACAGGTATCATTAATGAATTACAAAAGATAGTAAATAAGAGAGTTTAGCTATTAAAAATCATAACAAGATACTATTAGGAAAATATTAATTATGTAACCTGGGAGCTGCTGAATAGTTACATTTTAAGTGCGTATACACAGTGTGAGTCATGTAATATAATGTGAAGCAGACAAATGAATTGTTAATTGGGCTGAGTGATTAAAAAAAAGTCTCATAACCTTGCTTGTAAGAATAAACATTTTCCTTGGCTGTGTGGCCATAAGGGTCTCTCATTGTCTGTATGCGAGTTCCCCACCCAACCCTGAACTCTCAAAGGCATACACAATACCTCCCAAGGGAGCGTATGGCGTTTATTGTCCTTATTATGCATCCTCCCTGACATTACTCATTGCCTGGCATGTATCTACATTTCCATTCATCTTATTTAAGTCCTGCTGTCCAATGGTCTGTGTAAAACTTTATTAGTTCCTGGGAAAGAAAACTTGTTGAGCAACAAATAAGACAAAATACTGTGTTAAAAACACTAATGTAGAGCAGTGTTGACAGGTTGTGGAGGTCATAAACTACTCTTTTACTGTGACATTTTATCATCGTGTTTTCGTAGATCTAGATGTTATCAACACATGTGACATAATACAGTAGATAAGAAACTTGAAATATCATCTAAAACATGTGTAAACTGGATCACTGATATAAAAGCAACATCCAAGTTAATAAAATTCCATCGAATTCTATTACATTTTGCTTCTTTAAGTGCACTTAATCACAACGGACGCATAACGTATTGCCAAAAGAAAAAAAAAACACACAAACATGGGTTACCAAAGAGACATTTTCATGCAAAATGAAAAATATACAGTTGACAAAAACAATGCAGGGAAGAAGAAATAATTAACCGTTAATGTCCTGACTTGTTGCTCATTATAGTGTAAAATATTCCCCTCCTGTTTAAACAGCTATTAACAATTTAAATAACCCTGGCCCAGAGGCCTTGCTCTGACTCACTTGTTAAAGATCTCCATCCCCAAAGGTCCATTTAACAAGCCCATTATTCCATTACATTACACTCACACCAGCAGCAATGAGCCTTAATTTAACTCCGTCCTCTAATGTAACTGTAGAACAGAATTAGTATAGAGAAGTTGAGGGGCGCAAATTACATTGAGGGGAAAAATAGAATTCTTTCCTGTTTATCCAAGGAAACGCTGTTGACATGGCACGCTCCGGTTTAGCTCTATCTCATACTCTCCACACTTCAGTGTTCAAATGTAAATGAAAAGAGAGATGCAGTACATATCCCCCAGAAAACTTTATTTGCCCGTGTTGTAAAGTAATTTGTAACGCTCGATGAACCACGAATAGGGAGTATATAAAACAGGCCACACACACAGTTTCAGTTATTGTCCCCTTTTGTTAATAGCCATACTGTAAATGGCCATTTATAATTTTGTGAAAGTTGCAGATATCGTATTCTGCCTACACCTGTCCAGCCTCACAGAGTAAACAAGTTGACTCCTGCCTAAACCTCTGCAGCCTTCAACTTTCTTAAATCCACAGACACATTTAATTGGACACATCATCTATTGTCCAGGCGCTGTGTCAGAGCAGTTACACCCGGTCTGAGGCCGTTTTCTCTTTTCCGGTGTTGCATTTTTTTTTTTTTTTTTTTTTTTGCCTTGCTCCCTCTGTCCCTAGAGCTGAAAGGGTACAAGACCTGACAGTGGTGTGCTCTGAGGCTTGGCACAGCTCCTTTTCATTAAGCAGTTGAGACCACTTTTTGAAGGCTACCACACACACTTATATCCAGACACAAGCCACACACTCCAACAAACGGGGTATAGAAACCCATGGGAGGGTTAAAGGAAGTAAGGAGGAGCCGGATAAATGTAACACCATACATTTTTTCTCTCTCTCTTAGGCTCTCTCCATCATCCTCTCTTTCTTCACACATGCACACGCACACACACACACACACACACACACACACTGCAGCAGTCAACTTATATGCCTGTGACTCCCAGGTGACTAAAGTTACCTGTCTTTGTACACTTCCAGAGAAGCTTTTTTTAAGGACTTCTCAAGTCTACAACTGCCTAGTGACACACTTTCATCACCTCCATCAAAGTTGTACCCACACTGGGATGTATTTGTAATGCTGAGCCCACAGGCCATGAGGCTAGCGCCTTCGCACTGAGCTATATAAAAATAAAGAGGTGCCAACTGCTGGGTCACAAGGGGGGCATGTAGCATCGAGGGGCTTGGCAATGTTATGACAGCTTAGTTATAATAACAGCCAACTCTGTCGCATGTTACTTAGGAACAGTTACTCTGGTGGATGGGCAACAAAAGTCTCAATTCCAAGTGTTTTGTGAAAAGTTGCATTATTCACCATTTGTGTTTCATAAGGGGAATCACAGAGAAACTCACAATACCATCATGCTATCATGAAACATTGCTGATGATATCGATGGCATCACGATACAGCTGTCGAGTGATACTTCAAACATTACAAAACAATCATCAACAATACTTCACAAGGTCTGTAGAACTGAAGAAGAAACATATCTGTGCAGAGGCCAAACACAGGACACATATTTGTTTACTGCATTGTTGTGTCAGTTTCACCTAATTTGACATAAGATGCACATGCACCTACATGCACCATTTATCATATCTGTTTGATCTTGCTATTCTTTTCCATTATTTTCAATGTAATCATTACAATTTACCTGAATAAAGGGAGAAATATTCCCATCACTATTTCTACATCATTTTCCACCGCTTCAGATTTGACTGGCTTTGTGCATTTAACGTATTTATGTCAAATCGTCTCTCTGTAATGTTTAAGAAACAAAAATGCTTGTTGTCATTCATGTGTTCTAGTGTTCAAGGCTATTGCAGTAGGTCTTCATCCTCATTAGGTGGATTGTATATCTATAAACAAATTACTATTAGGTTTAAAACACAGTAGTGGCATTAAAATGAACATTAATAAAAAACATATCAACTGTTAATAACTCCATTACTGTGATTGGAGTCTTAGGTTAGTGCTACTGACTGACACATTTTTCCAAGATGTAGTGACTGAAAATGGCAGAAATTCATTCAGTGTACTCAGTGTACTCAGCCCCATCCATGTCTTTAATTCTGAGCCTGCTTCCATGCACACTAAGTCTCCTATCATTACCTAATTTTGGGAGTTATCAGATTAATCAGATCATCATGTAAACGCTGTAATGTGATATGGTTTATCAGATAACAGCAGTAATCTGATTAAGAGAAATCAGATTAACACAACTGGATCGGTGCATGTGTAAAAACAAGAGTAAACAGAAGTGACGTAATCAAGTCACTACATGCATATGATAATGCACTGAAGCGTATAAACCACTGTTTCTTCATTAATGCATTTCTGAAGTGCATATAAACTCGGCAGCTCTCATTGTTGCTCTTATCTGATTACTCCCTGTTACCACGTTTCTGATTGATTGCCAATGATATACTTTTTATGGGGGTAAGGACCTTTCAGAGCAGGTGAGGCACCAGTGGGCTTTTTAAAGGGCCAAAACCAGGTATAATGTGGGCGGGGTGAGGCAGGCCCTTCCACATCCATCCTAACTTAGCACATGCACTGGCCCTTCTCTTGCATGTGTATGAGTGGCAGTGGGCAGTCAGGGTGGATTTCTGGGGCCTTTCTTCACTCAGCCAGGCTCTGTTTTATTCATCGCCTGCGCCCTGACCCCGCAGAGCTCCTGTTCTGACAAATCACTTCTGATTAAGACAGATCTCGGTTAGTCAGCCACTCAACTTGGCCTATTCATCATTCCGCAGAAAATATCCCTCTCTCCTCCCCCGTTCCTCCTCCTCCTGGCTCGTTTGCCTGTCCGTCAGACCGAAGCAAGGCGCAAAAGAAATTTCCGCTGCCATTTTAAATACCTGATTATAGACAATTGGAGGATGGAGAGACGTAAGAGCGTCTTATGGGTGATAAGACGCAAGTTTAATGGGTATAAATGACCAGGGCTGTAGGAGACCAGCTGGTAATAGAACAATTTGTTTAAAGCTGAACCGGGGTGGAGAGAACTGAAAGCTGCATTTCCCATCTATTTGAGCTCCCCCTCCTCTTTTCCTTTCACCTCAGCCTCAAAGTCAAATCCTCAGATCAGCAGATTTACATTTTTTAAACAGTAAAGTCCCCTTCGCCCTTACTAAATGAGAATTGATGAGGCTTGGTGAGGAATAGCTCGTTTTACATGTATGAAATTACCTAAACTTACATGTTTGTGCGGACACAGCTGTCATGACTATTCATATTTGTGCTGATGTCAATAGAATATTCACTGTAACTGTAATTACATATACACTCAGATGTCCTAGAGCATTCATATGCAAAGTTCTTCTATTATAAACTACAGCAAACTCCTTACTCAGAGCAAAGGGACCAACTGTAGACAGCCACAAACATATTGTGTTAAATATTTGTAACAAACCAGATTAAATTAACCTGAACGACAACCCTGCTGGTGGCAGAGGGCTGAAAAGCAGGAGGGGTAAGTGGAGAATGAAGGTTTCTACAAGCAAATTGCCTGGACTTAATCAACCAGTCTTACTGAACCATCCAAATGAAAACTAATGGACTTGGGTGCTTGTAGTGATTGCCCCACATGCAACAATGTGTGGGCAGGAGCGCTGCTTTCTGAGGTCTTCAATTAAAAAGCAGGGAATTTCTACAGACGACTGGTCAGCCTATACACCTTTTCTAAGTGTATCCCAATTGGTCAATTGTGAAGCTCAAACAGAGCGGACTTATTAATTCCATTTCCAGTGCTGGGAAAATTATTTTTGTATGTGTTGATTAAACTTGGTCAAAATCGTAAAAAATGTATGAAGTGCAGAATTAAAACTCATATCCGAAAGAGCTAATTTGTGTATGCATTATTCATTGTGCTGACATTTGTGTCACACTATTGAAATAGCCACACTACAAAATATAAAAATAAATAACATATAAATAAAAAAAAAACAAAAAAAACCACTAGTACATCAAGCTTTATTCATCCACAGTCAGCCTTAATAATAAAAACAGAGTTTAAGTGCTTTAGTATGCAACTTAAATAATTTGATTTTATTATGAATTGAGTAGCTGTATAAACATGGTGCCAATAGGCGGTGGCACCATCATTTATACATTTTAATAACAAAATGACTATATCTAAGCTGAAGGTCAAATTAATATAAAAATACAAAAACAGGAGAATTAAACAGAGCATTTGGACTTGGAAGATATTGTGTAAACTTGAGCTTGTCAAATGATGCTAGGCCTATAGAGAGTGGTATATGCAGGAGAAAACAACATGTCAGTTGGTCCTAATCAAACACAACATCTGATTTAACAACCCCTGGTGGAACTGACTGAGGAGAAAAGTTTGCTAGTTTGTAGGAAATGGACTCTGGGAGCGATATATGGAGGAAGAGGGGAGAAGAAAGGGAAAGCTTGACGTTCCTCTAGTTCGTTTTCAACAGTTTAGGAGCGTTAATCATCACATTACTGTTGATTAAAGGCTTGAACGTCTCTAATCAGAAAGTTGACAGGCAGATCAAAGACTGAAACACAAATTTCTTGCCTTTTAATTATCTGTACAACACCACACCTCGGGCAGCTCTTCCCTGCCTATCTCCTCAAACTCAGTGAAAGACTGCGAAAGTAGATCTAACACTCGACAACAGTTCATTATCCAATAAAATGGGAGATAGGGGGGGGGGGGGGGG
>JAPSES010000109.1:8666063-8676787 GCA_029822895.1 Maxillicosta whitleyi | reverse complement strand
ATATGGAGGGGGGGGGGGGGCTGGACAAAACAAGCCAATAGATTATTTACAATAGTACACAAAAAAAACTGTTACGTTAAATATATATATCAATGTGAATTATTAAACTAACCCTGCATTTTTAGTATGTAAATACATTTTAAGGGATAAAAACATGACTGTGGCTGCTGTGAATATATTCATCATCCCAAAGTGTCCATGTCTCGTTTCCGTAAAAGAGTTCCATCTCTACTCGCTGTGATAAATGTCTCCTCCTTTTTCTGCTTTTAGGGTTTGTCTTACATCAGCCATCTTGTCATCCTGCGCATCGTTCTCATCAATGAATTAATATTTCTGATATACATCCTCGGGTGATAAGGTGGCACAAATCTCACTTAATGCCAGTCTTTTGCTTTATTTAATTTTTTTTTCCCTTTTTCTCCCTTTCCATTTTTAATATTTCAGGTCCTCAGATGTAGCTGCTCTTTAAAGCGCCCATGGGGGCTCTGAGTCCTCGCTTTTGTCTCCCATTTCCTTCTGAAACAGTTTTTCTTTAACCCTATGTGGCTCTTCACAGTTGTTGTCTTAGCGCTCTCCTCTGTCGCTCTTTCTGTTTTCTTTTTCTCCATCCCCCTCCCTCTCTCAGCTTTCTCAGTGTCAGCCAGAGGTCAATGCTACACTTTTTCTTCTGCATGCAAGAAGGCAGGGGGTGTCTTTTTAGTTATTGTAACCTAAAAATAGAATTTGATTTAAGGTTGGAACTGAGGTGTCTTTTAAGATATAGTGGCATAGCACTATCGACAATTGGAGGCTGTTTCTGTATGAGATAAGGTGCAGATTTATATCAATAAATGGATGATGTTTGACTGCGAATACAGATCAATACATAAACTAGGCCAACATGACTTAATTCTCTTTTTTTTTCTGTCTCCAGTAAGACTGCATTTATTCACCTTAAAGTCACCTTCTTTTCCCTCTATTTTATTGTTACAAAATGTACTTTTATGTCATAGTGTGTGAATGGGGTCATTTTGAAGACTTTAACTAAATATATATTTTGTATTAATTTGTCAATCTCTACAATTTCAAACAAAATAAAGCCATGCTTTGCTGTACTTGTTAAACAAGTTCATATTAAAATTTATCTGGCCTAAATTTCTGCTCAGTTTAAAAAGACTTCATGTAAAATTGAAAGAAAACATTTAAAATGGAAAATCAACATTTGTCTTACTCTTACCAGTGATGCCTCACTTTTGTACTAAGCCTGAAAGCTCCATTGAGCACTCTAGTTAGATCATTACTTCCAAGAGTCTCATTATACTGAGAGCCTTGTTGAAGCTAATAAGTGACTAAAGGTCTAATTATTAGATTTTCATAATTTTATTAAAGCTAGCTGATACATTTGAAGAACTAATCATCGGACAGAAGGTGGTTAACTGTGGTAGTTCATGGTTTTCGGTAAAACATCATTATTCAGTCAAGAGATCTCGATAAGCATCTATCGAAGAAAGAACAAATATCTATTTAAGGTTAATGGAATTAAACATACTTGTCGCCACTCTCAGTATTAGCAAATACTGTGTTTTTGATTTTCACGAGAACACCTGTCGAAATACAGAGGAAAACAGACTCGCCCAGACAGACTCACAAACACATACTTGAGTCTGTTGGTTCAGCTCTTCCATTGAGGGTCCGTATGCTAGCTGGCCATTGTGCGTGGAAGGCTTTTGTCTGTGCGGCCCAAAACTGGTGATTGCACCTTAGCTACCACAGTTCAAGCGTAAACAGTGTTTTCATGCACTACGATATACACTGTTGCCAGTGGACCCCTAAATCCCTGGAACAGCTGAGTCCTAGGGTGTCAAAGATAATGGCGATTTATTGCAGTGCGCGGCTTTCTCATTGCCCCTCCCGCCCCCCTTTCCAATCGCCCCTCCACCCCTCCTCCTCCCTCAAACAGATTAAAATTAAGCCGTAAACATGTGAGGATGGAATTAACACATTTAGCGAGTCTCCTCTTCCCACATCCCATTTTCGCTCCTGAGCGGCTGATCCCCGCTGCCGAACGCGGGTGCAATTTTAATGACTCGCAACGTTTTTGAAGTCCACATGAAAAAAGCGTCGTGCGCCGTTTGTGGCGGCGCTAGATATGGCTGGGCCACGGCCGGCCATGATTGGGGGGGACACATGCCGCCGACTCGGACTCCAGGCTCTTCGATAGGATCGGTGTCATTTTCCTCTCCACGATAAGACGCCTTGCTGACAAGGTCCGATTAGGAGAGAAAAAATCATTATTGCTACGCCTTTCATCCACCGGGGGTTTACTGATAAACAGCTCACCCACGGCTAGATTTTCTGAGAGCAAGATGTTATGCGTTGAAGCATATATATTTAGAAAATATGGTTTCAAGCTAAATTTCGGGAGTGTTTTCAATAATTATTTTCTTTTTAAATAGCTAAAGGAAAACATACTTTTTCCTAAATGTATTTAAATCAAGACCCATTTCTTCTCAGTTGAAAACTCAAGCTGTGAAATATTTAAGTCCTAGCTCTCTGCTCTATTAATCAAACAATTATCAAATAACTCCATATTCTTTTTGAACACAATACAACATTGCCAATTGTATCAGTCTACAAAAAAATGATTTATTATGCCATACCTCAAGAGAATCCACTTTAGCAAACTGTTTTTTTAAAAAGGAGAATTGAAAAAGGGATCCTTAAAATATTCAAACTACATTGTACAACAGAGAGAATAAACTAAACTAAGAGAGGGAGCAAAGACTCAGCTACATGTTAAAAAGAAAAAAGATGTACATTGTACATATATAATTCTAGTAATCATTCATGTAGTGAGGAAAACATGTTCTTACAAACACAATGTCTAATTGATTGTGGCAGTTGTAGATGACACAAATAAATAATAGGAGTTAGAATTACCATGCGCCAATAAAATAACAATAATTAAAACCTATTGAGATCATTTCAAACAATCTACATTCCAATTAAATAATTTATTTTTTCATTGTACACAGTAATTTTTTATTCAAATGATTATGTAATTCAGTATTATATTTATTCTTCTTCTGTATTAAATATTGCATTGCAGTTCTTGAAGGCTTAATTAAAATACATCCCTCAATGTCAAACATCACTTGTGCTAAATATAACTGACTGTGTCATTTGCTAAGTGTTTGCCTATATATTTGAGGAGTGACTGCCACTTTGGTGGCCCAGCACCAAAAGAACGATCGAGTCTGATCTTTAGAGAGAACAGGGAGAAATAAAACGAGTGGGAGAGAAACAGAGGCGAAGATGGAGGGGGAGAGATAGAGAGTCGGGACAAACATGTGCTCTGTTACTGGGCCACTCCAGCACCCATGGACTCTCAGCAAGACTCAAAGCCACAGTTCTCTTCAAAAGGGAGCCGTGAAGATTTTTTTTATGTTTACAAAAACATATTTATTTATTTTTCGTCACTCCGCCATTTATCTATTTATTTCTCTCTGTCCCAGCACCCCTTACTCTGCCACTGGAATCGTGTTCGATGACGCCGACACACTCACCCTCCCCTCTGTTTCCCCCATCTCGTTTAATACCACTGCAGTCGAAAATCAAACTGCTCTAAAACAAATTGATGTACTCTTTAATATAGTCGTCACATCATCACAGGGTCCTCGTGCGTCTGCCTTGGTGAGAACTGCAGGGCTGCTTAGCTTAGCCCAGCGATGGCTGCCACTTTGTTGGTCGCTTCAATGATTTATCACAAAAAGAGAGGGAGATTGTGAGAGTGGGAATAGAGAGAAAAGGAGAGAGACAGAGAGAAAGTCCCCTGGATCATGATTGAGTTACTGGCACCTTTGATTGACAAGGTCTAATCAGCTTATCTCCATCCTAATAAAGTTGATAGCCCGCGGTGCTGTTCTCTACCTGGCATGGTGTGAACTTTGGGCTAGGCTGAGGCCCCTGGGGGCCGGGCCCCGACCCACTCTGCTTATCTAAATGGGGCTGAAATCAATCCCTAATGAGCTGTTTTCATTTTCCAGGATTGATTACAGGCCCCTAAACACCAAGAACACTAGCCTAAGAAGTGTTCTCAGCCCTTTTGCTGGCCACCTTTAAAATGCAGAGTAGTATTGCTTTTGTCTGTCTCTTCTTTGTTTCAGCAGCTCATTTTGCTGGCATTGCTAAGTTATTTGTGTCAATTGAACAAGTATAAAGGAGGAGGATTTTTCAAAGTAAAATCACTAACAGTTTTTTTTTTTTTTTTTTTAGCATTAACAATGAAACTCTGAGATGTTGCTACTAACATGCATTTTACTTCCATCAAAATTATTATTTTTTAAAAATCTAAATTTCCAATTGAATTGAATTTCTCTAATCAGTTTTCTGGATGCCCACATTCAATACAACCTGGAACAATGAGCGCACAAATAAGTGTAACATCTTTCCACTTGCTACGCCCTATAAAATTTATACTTTAACTAAACAGAGGCTACAGTTAATTGCGTACAATTCAAATTTTAAAGTGATACCACTAAAACCCAACATTCCATTTTAATTACCATCAAATTTCAGTATAGAAATGTCAGCCTTCTGCTCGGTCAATGAAAAATAGTCAAATAGGTGGAATAGTTAATCACTGCAACTCAGAAGTCTTATCCAACATGCTAGCTATTTCCAAACAAGTATTCATAAATCATTTAGACTGTTTTAAGTGTGGAGGGAAGGAGTGAAATCTGGCATGTCTTTGATTCAACATCAGTCATGACTCCACATTTGGGCATCTCAAATGCCCCTGACTCAAATGTCTTTAAATTGGCTAACTGCATGCCCTCCCTCTTTACTTATGGCCCTCTTTAACTGGGCTAGCCCCAGTGTCTGCTTGTTGCTGTGCCTGGGCTTTTAAGTCAGTGCTCTTCACTAATGAAGTTCTATACTTTATTTATGAGACAAACAGAGGACCCTGGTTCTTGAGGGTGCGTGTGGTAAATAGCTCTGCATGTCCTAAGAGTCTCCTCTATATCCCTCTGAGTACTCTCACCGCTTTTGGCAAGCCTTTGTTTTATGCTAAATACACTTGAGACATTGAGAATGGTGGGGAAAAAAATGCTAAATCTGATAAAATGGTACTGTGTGAAGATTCATCTTTTCTTAGAACTAAGAGCCCTTTTTTCCCTTAAATGTGACCTAGAAGCATCCTGGCTTTTTTTGTTCCTGGTCATTAAGAGATATATTGTCGACGCTGAAGAGAAAGGGGGCAAAGCGGAGTTTCTATGCCATTTCTTTGTTCAGGATCTATCTCTTTGAAATAAAATGTCTTTTAGTTCCACTTCCCCCATTGGTCAATTACAGTTCTTAAGGGCTACTGTGTCATTTTGGATAGAGAATGCAACTTTGAATTACTGAAAAATAACGACACTAAACTGTTCTTTGTAAAAAGTACTGCTTAGATGTCTGGGGAGAGTTGAGGTTTGTGGCAAGAAAAGTATTTACAGTATGACCACAGAGTGTCTGATTGGAGAAACACTTAACACTCTAATTATTCGTGTTTAACGTCTATGGATGCCACCCCTCTGTGTCTGAAAACTCAAAGCTTATTCCTCAACAACGACCAATTCTATTTTCATAATGTGCATGAATAAAGTGTAGAGTGCTTCTTGGATTTTTATTTCATTATTTTGCATTTGTTACTGTGAAAGAGAAAGAAGTACAATAAACAGGCCTTATGTTGGACTATAAAAGTAAACAATTTAGTTCTTCCAAAGAAACAAATCCCAGTCCTTAGTGGACTGTGTTTCAGTACTCTAAGAACTGTGGCGGGGCTGTGATCTAAATGGTGCAGGATTTTATAAAGATGTCTGAGAAGTGTTGTGACAAGCACTTGTGGGACCACAAGAGTAAATATATAGCTTGAGACGGGTGAACAACACTAAATTAAAGACCAAACTGAATTTGGGATCAGATGGTGAACCCTGTCAAACCTTATAAACCAGGAGAGATATATATATGGCTGCTCATATATAGATGTTAGCAGTGTGTTTTGCTGAATTTGAAACTTTGCTGTATAGTAATTAGTTGTCTCGTGGCTCACTTCATATTCCCTGTATCTGTGGGGGGTTTTTTTTAGTGTGTGTATGTGTAGATGTACGCCCTGCTTGACCTGTGGACACCACCATTTCAGGTTGTGCATCTGAGCGGAGGGTTGGTATCGACAGCAAAGGAAAAGAAGGGGTCATGGATTAAAGACGGAGGGCGAAGATTCCCTGCCAAACCACAAACACACCCCACAGCTGGTGTGGACCAAGCCAAGTGTGTGGGACCAAGGCAGGATAAACGAGCATTGTTCTTAGCTAGCCGCGCACATAGTAGATGAGACGGCCACTAGTGACATGGGGGTCAGGGGGCATGTAGCCAACCAAGGCAGGAGAAAGTGACGGACCCGGGAGGTTGTGAACACTGTTAAGCCACGGCCCACTTCCTTAACATCAACCGAGCTGTGAGGCAAAACATCAAAATGAGCCACTGTGCTGAAAGACACGAGTGAGCAAAATTAAAAATCTGCGGGCTGTCGCAGAATCCGGCACAGTCTGGAAACCTGGATAACGGCAGGATCATCTGAGACATTTGAATCAACATTTTTAAACAGAGAATGCAGATTGTATTTATGAATTTGTGAATGCAAGTTACAGAGAACATCAAAAGCTGGTGGTCTGTGTGCGAACCTTCCTTGACTTGAATTATTAAATCTGTCGATGTCGCACATGCCAGCCACCCCGCGATTATAGTGTAAATTGACTAACTTTTTCAAAACTACAACGGAAGCCACAGAAAGCTGGTTGATACTTCAAGAATGAGCTTTGATACATCTCTGAGGAATACACTGTGCCTCAATAATGTGGTGACAGTGAGGAAGGAAGACAGGATAAAAAATATGCTAACTGGTTAAATCTATTTAAGATCCCAATGAGCTTTTTTTTTTTTTTTTTTTTAATATTTTAATATAAAAACAAACCTTGATAATGAGGATAAAAATAAGTTTTTGCATTTTTTTTGGGATGATTTATTTAGAAAGTGATATTATGTTTTTTTTCTTCTTTCTGCACTCCTGAATTAAGAACTTCTAGAGGAACGCTGACGTTGTTTATTTTCATAGACCCCCTGTCTGTTTGTAAAAAAAACACACCACCCATCCAACACACACAGCCATACTGATGCATGAATTTTTCTTCAGGAGCAGAGCAAGGAGAAGCAGCACCCGATCTGTCGCCTGTACACCTCTCTCTCTCTCTCTCCCTCCCTGGCTCGTCTTTGATGTACTCCCGAAAATGTCATCAGACGTCAAGGAAAGAGGGGTTTTTTCGACCCTCCCCTCTACCACCCTCCCCGCCCCACAAACACATACACACAAACACACATATCCACCCACCTCGCATATGAGCAAGACAATTTGCTGTCGCTCACTCATCCTCACCACTATCTTAAACCCCCACCCCACTCTTTCAAAACTCAATCCAAAACTGAATACATACCAGTTTCTACTGCTATCTGGTAGCCAGCCTCCAGTCTTCGCGATGACCTTTCCAGCTTCTCTGTGTTGTCCAACAGATGCGCTCTCTGCAACAAATGGAGAAAAAAAAAAAATGAAGCCAGAGAAACAAACACAAAATAATTGATTGAGAGGGCTGGGACCCATTTCAAAGAAACACATCAACACTGTCACCTAAACAGACAGACCACATTCATAGCGACAACATAATACAGCCAGGTTGGCAATAACCTTCATGGATGACAATGTGTTATATGCTGATGGAATATCAAGCATGTGCATGTTGCAGCTGACAATGTAAGAGGTGCAGCCGCCTCATCTTGGACATGAAAACAAGAGCCACTTTGAGGTTTGTTGATTCCTCATATTGTTTCACAGTACAGTGTTCAGCAGCACACAGAACAAAAGTTAAGGGACAAAAGTGGAGCCAATTTAGATAAAATGTTATTTAATTTGTAGTTCAGGAAAAAAGAAAATCCTGTCCAGGTGATGGCTTCCAACTGGATGCCACTAAATTAACATTAAACTCTCAGTTGTAGATAGCAGTAACAACTAAAAATCTAACATGTGATGTGTCTTTTAAGACTTGTTGTACATGGTAGTGTCAGTGTACCTACAAAGTACAAAAAAAATACAACAAAAAAATAATAATAACCATGTAAAATTCTATAAAATGACAATGCTATCATTGTCATACAGACTATGAATATAATAATTAAATGAACACAAGCAATCAAATTTCTCTTCTGTGTCTAGTTTATCCACATCAGTGGACCAAACAGTAATCCATGATGCATGAGTTATCGCATTCCCCCTCGACTTACAGCTATCAACAATTGACAAGGCTGCCCAGTGAAAGCCTAGAATTCAGACAACATATCAAGAAAAGATGTGTTCCATAAATAATTAAGTAAGCAATTTGATCAGTTTTTCAAAGTGGATGTTTGTGACTATCAAGGTGTTAGCTAGGGCTCTAATATCATGTGTGTACATCAATGGATAGCAGCTCCTAAGATACCAAGAAAAACAGCAGGTTTGGTTCTCTTCTCTGTAGTTCATCAATTCATGTGTGACGTGAGGCAAGAAGAAGGTCTGATCTGTTGACTGATGGCCTTGAGTTCTATCTTGAGGCTCTCAGACATCTACAATAATGCCAGATTTAATTTGTTCAATTGTGAATCTTATTATTGCACCATGTAGCAACAGATCCTAGTAACAGTATCTATGGAAGAGACTAGATATTTTCTTGGCTTGTGAAATGCTTCAAATATTTGTTTTCTAAAAACTAAAAGAGCAAAAATCAGCAAATAATGCTCCATTTTAATCCAACAGTTTGTAGTGTTCAGTGTAATGAGAATATCCTAAGTTCAGACAATAGAGTAAACTTGTTGATAGATCTTTCAAGTTATTAGTTCAATTGATTTGACAGTGCCTTAACCATTTCCTGTGTGGTTAAAACACAATTCACTGATGCTATCAAAGGAAAACAAACTTCATCTAAGAGTTAGTTATTTTTAAAGACCTAATTTGTTAGAGTATTGAAAACTATTCAACTGAGTGAACTGTAAACCATACCAGAGAATATTTAATGCTAACTTTTCAGCAGGACTTTGTTCATGAAATAGTGCAAAAATGTTCAATGTGCCTGACTCATATCTGCTTTATCTGATGTGGAATTAAACTGTATAAAAGTTGCTGAATGACAGATAGTGATTATATTTTAAGATAGACTTTTCTAAAACGAAACTAGTTAAGTCTGTGCTAATGGTACATCTTCTTCACGAGGACTTGTCCTATTATGTAGTAACACTGTAAATTTCCACACCATCGGATTAACATCTTATCTAATTAAATTGAAAACATTAGCTTTTTAGTGCTGCATTTAACTGATTCTTTTCTTACCCACGTTTTTAATGTATAAACCTACCTTAAGTTTAATTTATATCACCTATATAAATTTTAATGTGTCTTACAAAGCAAAGGTGTTGCATTCTTTCAAGGAAGTTCATAAGGTTGTGAATGCACCTTCAAACAAATAGTAAACCCATATATTTACATTGTCCACTGATGCTGCTCACTTTATCTCCAAGTCCAAAATAAGAAGTTGCTTTCATCTAAATATTGCCTTCAGAAATTTGGAATAAAAACAGCATAATCATGGAAGATTTAAATGTTTATTCGAATGCTTTTGGTTCTGATGGCCTTTCGAATACACTATGTTTAGAAACTGATCAGATGTAACAGATTTGACACTAAAAAACAACCCGATGAATGGCAACCACCTCTTTGACAAGAGTTTATACCCGTCACATGAACGAAGGGGACAGGGGGAGAGGGGAAATCTCTAGTTTTGGTTGGGCTGTCAAAATGTGTACCAGCTAATCACTCACAGGATATGAAAAACATGGAAGGAAAAACATAAGTCAACGACACACTTTTCAAAGTTTGACAATGAGAGGGATGGGAAAAGAGCAGGGTGGAGAAAACTCCCTCTGAACTCCTTTCTTTCCCTCGCTTCCTTTTTCTTCGTGCCGCTGACAGATGTCATTTAAAATTGCAGAGATACTTTTTAATAGTTAAAGGGAGGGCAGGGGGAGGATGGAGGGATGGGAGAATGGGTGGCTGCGGACGGGTGGCAAAATGGGCTGTTGGTGGTAGGAAAAAGATAAGAAGATAGGAAGCAGAGAAGGATGCGAGGGTTGGTTCGTCTTTGGTGAGGAGTGATTTCTAGGTAGAGTTTACATGGGTGTGGAAGAGGTGGTGGTGGCACCAGCTGAAATACTGGCATTGTTCACATAGGAGAAAGAGGATACCAAGCTTGGACTATAATGAGCCCCTATGGATCAGCTGAGATAGAGGGGATGTATTGACATGCAATGCTTAAGCTAATACACCTAGACCATGGCTGCAGTGCCTGTGTGTGCCTGGGAGCATGAGGCAGCCAGGGATACTGACAGAGTAGCGTACTCCCAGGGTTCTTCAAAGAGCTCAAGTGATTAGTATGTTATCATTACCATTCGAAACGTGATTTTCCTATTCCCTCTCGGCAAAGGTGACACGTCTCGGGGAGACGGCCGGCAGACTCACAGCGATGGAAAGCCACTTCAAAGCTTTCTCCTCCTGAATTTCTCTTTCTCTCTCTCTCTTCTCTCCCTCGTTCTGTCTTCTTTTAGGGCTAGGGGGAGGGGAGGGTGGC
>JAPSES010000109.1:8652098-8665963 GCA_029822895.1 Maxillicosta whitleyi | reverse complement strand
GGGGAGGGTGGCTGTGGGTGGGTGTGTGAGGTGGGGCTGGGGGGTGGTGGGTTGGCAGTGGCAGTGTATATGTGTGTGATCATTAGAATAATGCGCCTCGAGTTTTGACGGTGACAGAACCTGAAGGAAAGGGTGAGAGTTCACCCACTAAGCATCCAGTAATGGCAGACTGTGATGGCCCTAATAATGAAACAATCCAGCCATGAACACAAGATGATACCTTCAAAAATAATGAAAAGGAACACGTATAATTAAAACTAAACATCCTAGATTGCTTCAGGTAGGCAGTCGCAGCAGATGTACAGATTGCTTCTACCGACTTAATCTAAAAGGAGGAGATCCTTCTCAAGGAAAGGACTTGTGTTCCTCTAAACAAATGTCATCAACAAACACATAAAAATATGAATATACAGGTGTGTTCAGCTAGGATTTTATGAGGCAAAAATCATGATGTCCTCGTCCGCATTTTTGATGACGGAAATATAAAGTGGCTGCCAGCCCCTACTGTGCTACAACACCCCCTACAAAGGCTTGACCCCTGTGGTTCTGATATGTTGAAACCCTTCAGTGGAAGTCCAAAACACACATAAACTAGCACTTGTTTCATCTAAAAAAACTGGCATGTCTTTCAGATTTGATGTTTATCTACTGAAAAAGAAAAGACTAAGGGGATAAGGGTTTCATCAAAATCATATATAACTGTCACATAGAAAAGATTTTAAATACACTATAGTGTATGTTAAATAGTGTGCATCTAGAGTGCACTAGTGCACCCACCACCACTTCTGCCTATGCATGTATGCCTTTTCATCTGACACCTACATTTTGAACAAAGATCTTCTTAGGAAGCAGGAAAATTGTGTTTTTTTGTTGTGCTTTTTTGCGTCAAGAAACACTCTTCAGTTGTAAGTTATTAACAGGGAGCCCCAGAACAATGCAGCTGTAGCTCAAAAGAAATCTCTCCCCTCTTCTTTTCGCTCTCCTGCCTTTTTTCAATATCAAACACAGGCGGTTACTATCACCATTTTCCAAAGTTCAGATGATTTCCTTATTATTTCAATAAGGGTGGGGGAGAGTCAAAGTGAATAATGATGACAGCTGTGATTCAGACTGACTGTGTGATCTTCTGTGCCGTTTGTTTGGGACTTGTAAGACGAGGAATTACAAGTGTCAAACAGCTGTGAATATGGGTGCTAAATATTTAAACATGTTTTTCAGCTGAAGAAAAAAAGTATAGTTTCTTAAAAGCAAGGCTTAAGTGTGTATAAGCTGTGCCAGCCTTTGATTCGAATGCAGGAAGAGAAAGAGGGTAAAAGACAGCGATGGAAAAATGAAATGGCGAAGAGGGCGCAGAATCAAGCCCGATTACATATATCGGGCCATCCAAAAAGGGTAGACAGGTGAGGCAACTCGAAATGTCTTCTGACCCTCAGGCTAGGAGGAAATGTAAAAAAAAAAAAAAGAGGGAGGAAGAAGGGGAAACAAAAGTACAGCTAAATAAAAGAAAAAAGCGTGATAACATGGCATCTGGGCCAGGTTGGTGCTTTAAATTATGGATAGCTGTGAATGGAAAAGCTTTGATAGGTATTGAATTACTCAGGTCCAGCAGAAACCCTCTTGAACAGTCTCACTCAAAGGCACATTTAACAACACAGGGTAAGTACACCTCTTAGTACAAGTTTAGTCCCATTTTAAATCACAAGCTACATAAACAAACGACAGGTAACAATGTAAATTAAAAGATCTCAATGAATGAGTGTAATTTTAATGCGTCAAACATATGATTTTAGTAGAGTTTTACAACATAAGATATGAAAACATTTAATTAAATATTAAAATGATGCAGCTAAAAAGTCAGAGATGTCCCTGCTGTAAGGTTCATATAGAATTTAACTGAAGTGCATCCAACACAGTAGTGTTAAATGATCTTTTGGGATGATATTTTCTGCTAATTGACCATTTGCACCAGTGGTTCCCGACCTTTTTTGGCTCGTGACCCCGTTTTAACATAAATTTCTTGCAACCCCAGACATTCAGAACAGACGTTTTTTTTTTTTTTTTTTTTTTTGTTGCTAAAATTAATAGTAGTTTGCTATACTTTGTTGCAAATAAACATTAATTTCAGATGACATTTATAATATATATTAATATGGACGGAGGCAGAAAAGTGAGAATTTTATTTGTCTTGGTCAGGATGTGTACAGTCAGTCTAGCTTGTATTTACAAGGCTGACAATTAATACTGAACAAACAATAACTAAACTATGAATTATGAAAGAGCTGCAGCATCTGAAACCGACCACAGTGAACATGTGACAGATAAACAGAACCACAGTGCTTCAGTTTCAGCTTCAGTTTTCTCTGTCAACTCACCATATATTTCTTCATTAGTAAGTTATTTATTTATTTATTTTTTTAACCAGTTACTAAAAATTTCAGACGACCCCACGTGGGGTTCCGACACCAAGGTCGAAAAACACTGGTTAACACTGTTTTATAATCTAATGCACAGCAAAGGTTTAAGGTTCATTAAACACCTCAAAGTGAACAAAGTAATGTCAAGAGGTGGTACTGAAACTGGACATGAAAGTTACATTAAGAATCAAATGACTACAAATGAGAAACAGCGTAGGTTCACAGACCTCTGGAACCCTAAATGTAGAATATGTTGTTTTAAAAAAAGAAAAGAGAAAAAAAAGCAAACCAGCATAGATGGATGCGTACAGTAGCTAACATTTTGAGATGAGCTAAGTACAATAAAAAAAATAGTATTTATGCAAAGGAATGTTTGGTGATACACTTGGATATTTTTAATTAGTGCATATTTTCTTACTGGAAATGGGTCCTAGTGACTGAAGCAGCTTCATTACACTGCGTGATGTGTATAGTGTCTAAATGTTATGGTATCCTGTTCTCTGCGTAGACTACAAAAGACAATACATGTCATGAATTTAGTCTACGGCGGTGACGGTAATGATAGTGAAACAGTAAATGAGGACACATATATCAGCATATATGGACAAAAAGCAATATTACCAATAATGAGAACCTCAAATGACTTGATGACAAAAGGCAGAACGCAACACATGTGGCCCCTCTCATCAACATTCACAGACAGTCAATCTTAAAAGCAAAGCCATTCATTTCCACTTGAGACTAAAAAGTTGATCAACGCCTGAACTGCGTTAGGCCCAATAACAAGCCTACTCCAAACCTTGCTTCATTTCTCAATATTTGTCTTCAAACAGGTATATCAGCAATAATATCTTATCTTTACTTTCACATATTTAAAGGATGGGAAACTGGAAAAACTGGCCATGAGTGAATTCATTATCTTTGGCTTGGCCTTTAAGCTGTTCAATCAGACACGTGAAAGAAAAAAAAAAAGTGTCCAAATGAGCAGATTTTAATTTTCTGCAGGAGAGAAGAGAGCAAATGGAAATTTCAGTGGGAAAGCATAATTTAAATAGTCAGAGCAGAGAAGCACTTACCTCTTCGCGTAACTTTATCAACTGCATCATGAGAGCAAAAGGGAGAAGAGAGAGAAAGATGGAGAGAGTGAAGGAGAGATAAAAAGCAGAAACATGGCAGGAAGGAGATCAGTGATGTGGCTGGGTAGAGAATTAACCTTGACGATTTATCTGTTTGCATGTTTAGCATTTGGAAATCACAAGACAAACACATTAAACGGAGCTAAACACACTACTCGGGCTGACTTTTTTTGAACAAACAAAGATCAAGTCCTGGCGCTGTCACATTAAACAAAGAGCGGGAATGGATCGCTCGGCTCGCAATATCAACTAACATTATCAAGGCCGTCACATGACAGAAGTTGATATAGCAGAGAGTAAAGAGGAATGAGCATAGTATAGTCTCCACGGTTACTGTATGCTGCAAAAATATTTTGCATATTTTCTCCAGAAAAGCAACAAAAAAAAAAAAAAAAAAGGAATCGCATGCCCTTTGGAAGTGGAAGAGAAATGCTGAGCCACTCTGTTTATTAGAGATCATATACTGTCAATATTTCATGTAGCGTATGCATCTCAATAAACGTACCTGCTGTTTAGATTATGCATGGAAAGTTATGTGAGGGTACCGTACATATAGTGCAGATTATTGGGACAGCCGCAGATCATGAAAAATGAATCTTAGCATAGCTATACATTTTTGATGAAAGAGAATGGAAAATTTAAAGAGAAGTAAATAAGAAATGCTATTTCTATTCCCTGTCCTGGAAAACCTTGCATCTCCAATAATGAATCAGACATTTGAGGAAGGCAATAATCCCAACTGCCATTAATTATGCCTAGTCACAATTAAAAAGGTTATTTCCATGGCCTGCTCTTAAACGAGGGATGGGAAGAAGACAAGGGCTTATTATGGGATGTTTCGCAGAGAAAAGGGAAGGGCATTTTTTTGATTTGCAGTCCTTTTTTTTTTTTTTTTTTTACAATGCATATTTCCTGTGCAACATTAAAGGTTAGAAGATCTAAAGGAAAATGCAGGCCACTATAACATGTGCTACTTATTTTAGATTTTTAGGGTTTGGAAATGATTTTGTTTTTCGGATAAACACGATCATAAATTCTAAACTTCAGTGCAAAGTTTGAGGTTAAAGAAGCAGCTGGTACAGGGATGGAAAATGGCATCACAGGTTGAGATAATTCAAAACAAGTGACAAAGAGGCAAAAACAAAGCATCAGTTCCTCTTTCAGCACTAATGACCAGAATAATTCAGCTAACATTTAACATTTGCACCTTATTTACACTGAAACAACCACAACAAATCTGAAACAACAACAACAAAAAAAAGACCCATGGTATAATAATATACTGCATACATTTGTCACTTTTTGACTACTCCAAAAGTTAGCACACTAAAAAGATATTTGTCAAACAATAACGAATTCAGGATGAATCTATACTATATAAAACCCAAACAAAAACACTTGCATTTGTTACTGCGGATATCCTTGTAATTTTAGGAGCGTCTCAAAAATAGTTCTTCCACCATTTTATTTTCCTTACCGACCCAAAAAAAAAAAAAGCAAAACTACAACGCCTCATTGTGATAGTGCAAATACAAAAATACTGTCAATATCTGTAATGTGGGAGGTAAACAAATATAATTGCATGTTTCTTTAAAGAGCTCTTACCCTTGAAAACGTCGGCACTAACAAGATGCATTTTAGAGTGGAAACTCTCTTTTCCAACTTAAGTAACAACTCCCTGCTAAGAATGCATTAATGAAGGGGCCAAAGTTTAAAACGACACTGTGGATGTGAATGTGTTTGTGGTTTGAACAGACCCGGCAGATCCTGCGATCCCTCACCCCGGCTCTGCCATCAGTCAATGGGTCCCAAACAAAACTTGTTCTAGCTCATTTGTGCTGCCTGACTGATTGCGAGCCCTCATGGAGGATTTGTTAAAACTATATGATGGACATATTGAGGAGTGTTTCTAGTTTCCTCCCGTTTAGATTTATTTTTCTTTGGCGTGCACTCTTTAGTATGGCCAATGATGCTCACGTTGCTCAAGAGATACAGAGCAGTAAATACAGAATATTGTAAATGTTATAATTACTCCAGCATGAGCGCCTTTCCTTGTGTTTTTGTGATGCCAGCCAGTATTCAAAATTGCACTGCTGCAATTTTTCTGTTATGATAATCAGCAATTTTTTTTTCAAACAAAAGATTTTTTTTATCCAATACGGAATTCGATACAAGTGGTAATCTGCTTCCTTTGTAGCCTGTAAAATCTGGTCCGTGCTGGCTCAAACCAGCACAATCTCTTGTGGCCAAGCCTTCTGCTGTGACTGAAATCGAAACTATTCCGTATAGTGTTCGTGTGTGAAAAATGTGTGTGTATTCGCCGCTTTGTGTGTGGTGTCTCTGCGTGTGTGTGTGTGTGGCGTCGGTGGATGTGAGTGCACCAACATTTGTGCGTGTGTTGCATGCAGAGGAAACAGAAAGGAGAAAATGTGCAATGGTAGCCTACCACATTATTAAAAAAACGAGTGATAGTGCCAATTCAGTCTCTGTCCGCATACAGATAACGAATAAATGCCGAACTCTATTAAATCGTCCTTTAGCCATTATCGCAGGGCCAACACGCCATTTTCAGAACTTATGACGGTTCCCTATTTACTTAGCTATAAATCCTTGCCATGTAACCAACAGATTTGTGACTGGTAATGATCTGCTCAGCCAGGGCTATATGAAATGATCCTGACCTCTTTCAGATCGTCAGGAATTAAATTGACCGACTTGCCCCGGCCCCCACCATCTTTTCCCCTCTCCTATCACCGCCGTCTCGTTAGATAAAAAAACCCTGAAGTTCCGAGTACTCCACTCACAGCAAGACCACGACAAGTATTATCTCCACAAGTTTTAAAATGAAAATGAGGTAAATATGGCACCTGGGAGAAAAAGGGAGAATTTATATCATCTGTTTACTTTGCTTTTGCCCCAAGCATGAACTCTTTCTATATCTTTATGTCAACATTTGTATGTGTGTGTGTTTTATATTTTTAACAATGACTTTAAAGTTTTCATTCCTATTTTATATCCTATTATTATTATTATTATTATTATGTGTTTTTCATGAGAAATAATTAACGTATTGAACATATTATAGTCATTTATAGTAGATTTTTCAATTTTATTTTTTAGAAAATGTCAAAATACAATATAATAAAGACAAAAATTCCCTTCACTTTCAGGTTTTAAGTACATACTGCCTGACCCAAATGTTTTATTATGCTTTTTATTATGTGCACTTCAATTAAAAATACACTAAATAATATTTTATTAAGAATTTAAGTGTATATTTTATGAACGGTAATTTATATCATTATGTTGCTTTGAGGTTGCAATTGGAAATAAAAGTGTGAACAGTTTTTCTGATCTTTAAATGTCACATTCAGATATTTGTATTTTCCTGATGTGTGTTCATGTATGGATTAAAGTAGAAAAAAAAATGGAATCAATTTGTTATTTTTTTAGTGAACAATAATTTTGAACAATAATCAGTAAATTTCCCAGATCTGTTATTTGAATGCAAAACAATCTGCAAAATTAATTCTGCTTGATTTTTTTTTTCCTTTTCAACATTTTTTTGTAGATAAGCTAATTTTGTATTTATTAGTATTTCTTTAAAATAGTTTATGAATTTTTAATGAAAGCGCAAATCCGATTTGAAATTAGATGTGATACTTTTTCAGCTTTTCCTTGAAATTTTGATAGAAGCCATCAGTGTCTCAAATGTGACATTTCTGACAGCAAATCTCCTTCTAAGTTCTGCATAAAATGTCAGAGTCACTTTCGTGTCTCACTAATTTGCCAAGAATATGCATATCAATTACATATCTAGACTCGTGATACATATGTTTCCAAGATGTGCAGTTCATGGGTCATCATTGAAATGGTAATAAAAAATGTTTTGTTTTTTTTTTAAACACAGACAACTTTATTTAGATTTGCTTAGCTGTGAATTATCTAAATATACTCTCGTGGGTCTTAATGTGTAAATATGCATTTTGGTATTCATCTTTGTTTTTTTGTTTTTTTTTTCCGTTCTCCGAGTGTTGCACATATGCAGATGCAACGTATTTATTTTATTTGTGTGAGTCGATTGTGTGCGTCTTGAGACATACCACCCATTCAACCCCTGCAAGCTGACAGCCGATTGTAAAGGCGATATATAATTAGTCAAAAGACGTCTGGTCACAGTTTAGAGTAGCTGTGTATGAGTGGCAGCTGTGCAGGTGAGTAATAGGTAAGTGCGTCTTAAATGTTAAAACGCATTTGCTGGATTTGTTGATATATCACTGTTTTGATGCAGCACAGTTATTCAAAACAACTTGGTTGAAAAGGACATGTTGCGTGTTTTTGGCAATTAAGATCACTATTGAAGATAATTTTTTTATTTTTTTTTTCCCCCTTTGTTGCCGATTTTGTAACCATTCTGAATAAACCTTTTATTGACATTACTCTATGAATCGGTCATGTGGTCTTTATCTATTGTTCAAAAGGCTGAATTGATATTCTAACAATGCACCTTTATTATTAAAGAATACTTTTAATATTAAAAAAATATATTTTTGATTGAAGGTTAAATATATATTATATTACATCATAAATTAAATATATATTTTGGGGATAAATTAACATTTCTAAGCAGCACCATAATATATTAATAAAATGTAGTATTGCACGAAAATATTGCAGCTGTGTTTTATCATTAAAATATGCTACAACCTTATTCATTTTGAGTGTCTGCATTGTGCTGGTTCACCACCCTTGGAGTCTAAAGAAAGAAGAGAGAACAAGATTTAGCAATGTGTCCGTGTGTGTGTGGACGCTGATGGAGGATCTATTATGGGCCTAAGTCCACACCCGGCTGGAGAACAGCTGTGGGACGATGGAGTCAGGAGGCTGGTTTTGGATTGAGATTTGAGTTGGATTGTGTGATTGTGTTTAGTTGTGCATATGTGTGTGTCTGCGGGTCACAATCTGGCTTTGGCCAGACACTGGTCCCATGCCCCGAGCCCACTCGCTGGCAGCCCAGCTTTGCATTAAACAGTGTTCCTTCCGCATGACTTGGTGACAATACTGTGGTTTCAGCTTTCGATAGCCCCTACGAGGGGCCCACCACCTCACACAGGGGGCCGGTCAGCCACCCACATTGGCGTCTATTGGGCCCCTGATTAGCACCTCACCTGGTTCTCCGAGGAGCCGGCGTCATCCCCCAGGAGCTCGTTGCGCACCTCATCACTGTAGGCAATACGTGACCTTTTCTGCAGGGGGAGGAGAGCGAGGGAGAAGGACAAAAAGAAGAAGAGAGGGGAGAAACAGAGGAGAGAAAAAAGAGAAAACAAGTGGGGAAATATGGCTTAGTGCTCTTGTTGATGCAAAAAACAACAGGCATTCCTTAAGCACGAGAGCCCCCTAATGGAACTTGGTGACAAACGTGCAGTCGTACACATGCAGGTGATGTGTGTGGGGTGTGTGTGTGTGTGTGTGGCAATTCAACCCATGTACTGACAACAAGCACTTCTTGGTTTATGCCCATGCCTGCTTCCAAGGTGATCTACCTAGTGCACTTGTGCCACAGAAGTAGAGGCAACCCCCACCTCATTCTCCACCCCTCCCACCTTTACCCACTTAAACAAATACAAGTTGAGGGATAAAAAACCTCATCTTGTGTGCATGGAGAGGTTGTGGAACAGGGGACAGGGGAGAGGACCAGGGAGATGTATTATGAGGAAGTATCACTTGTCAGCGCTAAATCTTTTCTGGGGGCTGTCACTGCTGTCATCCCAGTGCAGTGGCAGGCTCTGTGATAACACCAATGCTGAGACTCAGACAGGGAATAATTCATCACCCATTGGCGGCCCATCGGATTTGGGGTTGCCTCTCTCTCTCCCTTGCTTGCTCCTTCTTTCTCTCTTTCTCCTCACACTCACTCTCTCTCTCTCACACACACACACACACATAACAACTCACTCCTGCTCTCTCTCTTTCTCTGTCTCACTAGAATAAGAGGGAATGCCATGTCCAAAAAAAAAGCCCAAAACACACACATTTCATACACACTTCAGAGTGTGCCACCTCCGATTGTGGAAGAGTGGGCTGCCGTTGTACTGCTTGTTTACAGACGCCCGACCCATGGAAAAACAGCCTCTTGGCATGCCCTCTAAACTAAATACACACCAGCAGCAGACACAGAAAGTGTTTACTAAGCCTCCTTCGCTTTCTCTCCCTGCCTTGACAGGGTTTCTAGGTGGGCTGCAGGAGGTGGGCAAAATCAAAGACAAACACCAGCATAGGAATGAAAATATCACTTTTTCTCAACAGGAATTCTTTCTATTTTCTATATTTATTTAGTCCTCCACTCTAAATAAATAAAACAAAGACAGGGAATCAGTGAAGGAACACCAATTACCTGGTGGGTACATTTTTTTTTCCTCAAATACAGTATCCTTTCGCAGTATCTTTCTATTATCAGCAAAAGTTTGAAGCTATTGCACAAAGTACTTTGATGCTACCGTCCAGGAGAAAAGCGCAAAACCAAACTTAAAAAAAGCCAATTCTAACTTCAAGAGTGATGATATCAAGCTCCTTGATTGAAATAAGTTTGGAACCAATCACAACCATGCCAGCTGATTTTTTTTTTTTTTTTTTATTGTCTCTCCTCATAATCTGGAGCACTGAGTGGAAAGTCATGGCTGATGTGATTTGGCTGTTATTATCGTGATGGTGAGGGCCACAGTTCTCTAGAGTAATTACTGACTACACGGAGGCCCTGATTGACCCAGACCACAAAACCCATTAGATAAAGAGCACACCCAAACAATACTCAACCATGGGGACCTAAACCGACCACAGAATGCTTATTGTGGGGCAGAGGGAACATCGGCAGCACAGACATAAATAAATCGCAACATCAACCCCCCAGGAGTGCCGCACTTTTTATTGTATTAAAATTTAACCTGTTCTAATGCTTTTGCCATTAATCTATAGCAATGGAAGTGATCAATCCTCAATTCCAAATCACCTAGAAAATATGGAAGCTGGATCATATCATGTGTTTTAAAGTTTGACACATAAAGACTATGTTCAAATTATGCAACAAATGTTCCACTATGAGAAATATCAGTATCATAAGACATATCAAAGATACGCCCAAAAAAAAGGAATTAACAACAATTAGAACATATCTATTTTTAATTTCTACTTTAATTTAAGGATAAAGTTTGGTTATTTCAGTAAATAAATGACCACTGTGCTTCTGTTAGTGTCAGAACATCAGAAGAATTTTCATATTTAAGTAAGAGAGAAGCAATAGGTATTTATCCGAAGACAACCTATAAACTTGTACTCATGGCACACACACACACACACACACACACACACATTTTTGTCAGGAAAACACCCACATGTTCCATTTAAGTCGAGTTTCATCTTAAAGAGCTGCAATGCAACTTGGGGAGAACGACGACTTTACCAGTAATTGAGACGCGGAAGCCTGAGAGAAGCATTGATTTGAATGTTAAGGCGAATGTTACGTCGCCTTTTAAACCATGTGCAGTGTTTTTTGGTTCTTCTAAACAGCTATTTGTTACAGATGCATGTATGAAGCATTTCTGCAATAAAAACAGTCGAGGTAACAAAGGAAATAAAAAGAACCCAAGTCATTGAAATGAAGTGTTGCCGCTACTTCTCCTGTACTTACAGTATACAGCTCAGTTTTTAGATTCCCCTCTGGAAAACAACAGCTTCCCGAGTGATTAGTACCTTTCCACTTGATGTAAAACAAAAACAGCTGTATTGATTGGTTAATAAAGTGACAGGTTTTGATTCTAAAGTATGGAGTTACACTAAAAACTGTTAGGTGACATCAGGATTACTCGAGAGGTCAGGGAAGCAGTTATTAGATGCCTGTTCCATAGTATAATCTACAAATTGATTATAAGATTTTAACAAGATCTATAAAGAAAATGCTGTGAAACTGTGTCATTCTAGTTACAGTAGATGAAGTAGAGCTCTGCATCTTGAGACAAAACCAACTAATCAGGTTTTCTAATCTAAAAAAGAATGAGCGCTTTCAAAAGATACCTTATTGCTCAGAAAAGAAAAAAAGGTGCTTTTTTTAATCCTTTTGAAAGGTCTGTCTTTTGTCACTTTTTTTAATCTTGGGTGAGAATTTGCTTCTATTCCCGGAAGCACACAAGAAAGTACAAAGGTACATCTTAACTTTATGCAAAGTGGCCTGCCTTTAAAACTCTACACATCCCGTCAAATGCGTCGATAGAGGTGCGGGTGTCCTGTCAAAAACACACGTTTTACCTCTGTTGACATGGATAGTAGACAAAAAAAAAAAAAAAAAGATTCTTCTTTATCCATCAAAATGTAATTACATATGCATGCATAACAATTCATATCAGATATGCTAATCAGTTCAGCATAATCCTCTGAGCTGCAAATTATATTTATTTAATTATAACAAATATATGGATCTTTTCTTTGTGCATAACCCTTTTATAGTGTATGAGCAGACATGAAAATTGTCTAAATAAACATCAGGGAATTTGGTGCTGAAGCTGAAAATGAATCTAAATATCTGTTGACAATAAATCTGTTATCAATAATTGTAAAACAATGCTTTTTCCCTTCGAGCAGTTGATGATCTCCATCTTTTAAAGACAAAAGAAAAGTTATTCTACAAATAATTAGAAATAACAATAATTAAAATGAAATAAATTGTATACACATTTCAATGCCATTAAAGTCCCTTCATTGCTTTTCTCCCGGCAAAACGAGTGACGCGAAGGACAAGCACAAATAATTGTGGCGCCTGGAAAGCTGAAAAATGTAAACAGTTCATTAGATGGGAAATAAAAGGCGTAAAAATACCCAGGGGCAGAGTGTAATGAGGGGCCCCGAAGTTCCTCTGCAGACGCTTTTTCTCTTCACTTTCCCAAGATTTTCCTTTTCACCCTGCACACACAACTGGTGGCATAGCATGAAGAGTAATTAACCATATTCGGTTTACAATACTGCGTTCCCTTACAGGCTTTTTCACCAGTAGGAGCAGCTGGGCATTTCCAAATATAGACTTAATAACACTTATGTCCTGCTTCATGTGTTAGACTGAAACTACCATTCAGTCCTGCACTTTCTGACAGATCTGCTCCATTAAAGCAGAAACAAACCAAACCCACTGTGTAAAAAAAAAAAATAATAATAATAATAATAATACATTCAAGGTTTAAAAATGCACTGAAATATATGTTGAAATATCTTGTACAAACCGTGAGAAACAAAAGTATCAACAACAAAACGTCAAAACTGCGGTCACAAACGTCTTCGCAAAAAACTGTGCTTAACTCAAAGGTTATCTATATCACTTCCTTTCCTTCCCCTGCTGTGATATTTTCCCAGGTGATGTGTGGACCGGTGCCAGCAGGTCTCACTCGGGTTCCCTCCACAAGTGGGGGCAGAGGTGGACTGATGCGGCATGGCGTTAAAAGGAAGCTGAGACCTTTAAGCAGGCGCAAGTATCACAACAGCATCTTAAATAATGCATCTGTGCTTGGCAGGGGTTTAACACACGCAGTCTGCACAAAGGAAAACACACACACAAATTGTTGTCTAGCTTCTTCCACTCTCCTTTAACACAAACAAATTGGGAGAGGTTGTTCAATTAAGTAAGTCCTCTTTTTTAATGCATTTGATATAATATCAGACAAAGACAAGCCTCTACAATTGAGACTGTCACAGGAGGGTGTCATTTGTGCCTTTGTTTTTTTGTGGTCTTTGGTGCCATTGAATCCCCCACTTCTGTCTGTTTTGTGTGTTTGCGTGAGTGCGTAAACACGCACGAGGGCTGCTCTATCTCAAACGGAGGCTTCCACCAGCCTTATATCCCAGGGAAAATTCCTTCAGAGGACGTACACGCGCAACATATGTGAACAGTAACCCGGTGTGTGTTCTCTTTTCCTAATAGAACTGCAGCAGTGGTAAAGAAGCCGGAGCCTTAGATAACAGCATGGGGCCTCTCATTAGCTCACAGGTTAGTGCTTTGGTGGCTTCTACGCACATGGCATTGTGTTTTTCTTCCATGGAGAAAGAAAAAGAAAAAAAAAAAAAACCTGAAGGAGTCACATCGAAGCTGTTGTTGAAAACACAAAAGGTAAATGATCAACCATGGCAAGGTAATAAATGAACCTGCAACATTTCTTAACAGGTACGAGGTGAAGAGACATTTTACGGGTGACAGTGTTTCAGCTTCAAAAAGATCTTTTGTCTTTCAAAAAAAAAAAAAAAAAAAAAAAAGCCCCCCCACCCAAAAAAAACCCCAACA